>CAUYQG010263863.1:0-23786 GCA_963574415.1 Tarsius wallacei
AAAATGTCTCCACAATCCTTTGTATTCTGTTCTGTTTATCACAAGTCCAGAGTATTTTGAAGGCCACGAATCCCTTCACCAAGGCCCACATGGATGCCCTGAGCCTGTCTGGCTAACCCAGTGCTCTCCACCGACACGTGACCATCTTCTACACACACAGTGTAGACAACCAGTGGGAAGAGCTGCATTCCTCCCTTAGAAGAGGGACTAGCACCAGGCGTGGCGTGTGGTGAGCACCCAGAGATGGAAACAAGCCTCTTCGCCACAGGTGGTTCCGGGGAATACATCCAGGCTCTCTTTCTGCATGTGATGGAAGTTGGCCATCTCTGCTTGGACTTCAGCAGGGATCAAATACCTGTGTTCCAGGGGAAGCCGGCGCGAGCCGGTTGCTCAAGCCCTGCCAGGCACCCCGTGCCTGGGGCAGGCCCCAGGCGAGCCATGCTCCCGAGTCCAGCACACCCTTCCTGTGTGCCCCACCTGCACTAGGTGTGGCTCTAGGCACCAGGAGGTACATCACACAAGACAGACAGGGTTCCTGTCCCACGGAGCTCAAGTTCTTGTGACAAAAACAGTAATGACCCTGTGCAGCCTCTTGTGAGTGCTTTAGACGCATTCCCGTCCTTAGTCCTCACATCAGCCCCCTAAGGTAAGTGATTTCACATTTCAGTATTTCAGTTTATACAGGAGGAAGCTGGTGTTCAGAGAGGTTGAGTGAGTCACCAGGGTCACACAGAAGGTCCAGAGGCTTGGAACAGTGCTAACTGTCCTTCTCGGGGAAGGCCAAGTAGGTGAGGATGGGTTTGGGGATCATGTCTGGCGTTCTAGGCGCCTTCCGAAAGGCCCAGGTGCTCTGAGCTGGGGGTCGTAGGCAGGCAGGGCAGGCTTGTGTCCCGGGAGCCTGGAGCTCGGAGCTGCGTGCTGGGACACGCGCACCCCGTGTGTCTCACGCTCCTCAGCCACTGCCTCACCTGGGATTCCTTTCATCCCAGGAAGCCTGGCATGATTCACTTGAGATAAAAATCAGCCGTTCAGCTCATTCCAAATTGCAGCTGGCCGAGTCCCGGGACTGCTGCCACTGGGGGTTGGGGCCGCGCCGACGGAGTCCAGGCGCACCGGGCCTCATGAGGAAACGCCAGGCAGATGTTTTGCAATGCAAGCAGTTGTGTCTTTCTGGGAGTGGAGACCGCCGTCCCCAGAACATCTTTTGGCAAGCAAGTGCTGGCTTGTTTTCATGTTAGGATGGCGTGGTGGTTGATGGCAACAAAGTTTGTGTCGGCAGCTGCAAAACACGCACAGATGTCTCGGACAGAGCTGAAATGTCCTTCTTCCTGTCCTCAGGTGGCGTGTCAGACTGCTCCTCCCCTGCAGGAAATTCCCGAATTTGACCGAGGGGCTCCCACCCCGGTCCTCCTCACCCCCACCCACCCTGGGAATTCCAAAGACCTCTAAGAATATCCACAGGAAATGAACAGAAGATTTGTAGTTAATTGATTTTAACTTTACAATAGTTGCCTTCTCGGAAGACACAGATGTCTGCGAAATCTGTCCTTGGGCCACTTTCAGAAGTGTGGGTGCAGATTAGCGGGCAGGTCCCCTCGGGGCACGGTGTGCGGGGTGAACAGCCAGAAAGAGCCTCAGTGCCACAACTGGGGGATGGTTTAGTCGTGGCATAACCGCAGGAAGGAGCTGGCTCTTGTGTAACCTCAGAAGTCATTGTTTTCCAGAACAGAATGACATGGGAACATTCTCATGGCTTAACATTAAATGATTAAAATGGCATTCTCTAGTGGCAGTGAGAGGAGTTTATATAACCAGGGCTCACGTTAGCCCGCACGTGTGTGCGTGCCCGCGCGTGCGCATTAGAGAATAGAAGGAAATGATAATAAACATCTTTGGGTACTGGACATTTCATTTTTCTTTTTTGTGTTTTTGCTTTCCAACTGTTCTACTTTAATAACCTTTAGCTTCCGATAACGGTCAGGAACAGAAATGTGGTTTTCAGGAGGGAGTATCCTTTGAGCGGCTGGAATCTGGGTGTTTTTCCTCTCTTTTTGGAAGGGTAAACGGAGGCAAGGTGGGCCGGTGCTGCGGGACTAATGCAAGATTGCAACCAAGTATGAAGTGAATGAAAGTAAAGTGTATTATTCCCCTTTCACAGACAGAAAGGGAGCCAACACTTAAGGCAAGTGTGTCAGAGAAGACAGAGGAACTGAGTGTATTTAAGGCTCTGGAAGGGGAAAAGCGTCCAGAGTTTCATTTGTTGGTGCAGATAACAGAAGTCACATCGGTCTTGTGTTGTGACATCACCAGGCACCAGTATCTCATGACTCCAGGTGGTGGGCGGGAGGCTGGCCGCAGTAGACTGATAATGATGCGTCAAGGCCGGAAGCACAAATGACAAATGGTTTGAACAATTTGGGCCGCATGCTTTCTCGCTGGTTACAGTTTTTGCCTATTCTGGGAGTTTTAGTTCACAAGGTTTGATTAAACATTGTACATAAAGTTAATACAAAGACATGAAAGAAAGCAGTTGTCATGTAGAGACTAAGGGAATAGATACATTTCTGGGTGTCAGAAGGTTTCAATAGAGCCTGTTTCTTATCTAGGTCTGGCGGAGATGTTTCCAGGGACGTGCAGTCTTTTGTGTGTGTCACCTGTTTGTCAGGGGGCTCAGTGAAGATGGTTGTGTTCCCTTCAGTACCAGCAAGTGACTGGAACCAAGGACAGTGAAGGGAAGCAAGGAAAAAATGTTTACTTTTAAAATTAAACGGCTTCTACCTTTCAGAGGTTCCTTCCTTTCACTCATTCCCTTCATTTCCGACATGCGCATACTACGCTCAGAAAGAAAACAAAAGGATGAGTGGCTGTGTTTTCTGGGAAAGAACAGAATGCCTGTTCTGTAATTCACGGCATTTGGGGTGGTAGGAGGATGTGACACACAGCGTGACCAGAGAGGGAAGAGGTCCCGGCGTCGCCCGTGGAGCCTGCTTTGGAGGACACTGGCCCCGCCGTCACCCCAGGACATTCACACACAAAGTACACACCACAGAGCCCGAGCAGAGGCAGTGACCCGGCCTCTCAGAAGGGTAGGAACAAGACCCCGCTTCTCGCCGGAGCGGTGCCCTCTCTCCCTGCCTCTCCTTCCTGTGGTTTCAGGCTGGAGCCAGCTGTGATCCCTCGTGTCCCAGCAGCTGGCCACGTCCACCCGTTTCCCCCATCTGGGTAGTTTCACCTCCATGTTCTCCGTCCGGGGCGTCCTCTGGGGGTCGGCTGGGACCCGCCCACGTGAGGGGCCCCTCCAGGCCCCCGATGTGCCCCTTCTCCAGAGATGCCTTGACTGGCGCTTCTTACTCGGCCCTCACCGCAACATTGCGATGGGGGCAGTTGGGATTTTGCTCCCGTTTTATAGAGTTGGACACTGAGGCTCAGGAGAGAGGAATCTGTGGAAGTTCAGGCGGGAAGTGGTGGAGCCAGAGTTCAGCCGAAAGTCTGTCTACTTCCAAAGCTTCAAGGAGTCCCCACGGACTGGAGTGAAGCCCTGGCTTGAGCAGAAACCCCTGGGAGCCATCTACATGGAAGACAGGCAAATACTAAGACATTGTGAAATGAGGGACGGGTGGCTGACGGACAGGAAATGAAGACCCCAGCAGCCGAGGGCAGGCCTGCTCACACCCACTGACGAGGGCAGGATGCCGGGGAGGCCAGCAGTGGGCTTGGCTCTGCATCTGGAAGCCCCGCAGTCCCCCCAAACAAGGACTTCACAGACACCCCGGCAGGCAGGAAGGACCCAGGAGGCAAAGGGGGTGGAGCCAGCTCCTCGCCTGACTGGGGTTGGCCCCGCGAAATCTATAAATCAGGCGATTGCAACACGGGAGCCGTCTGAAATGCAGCCCAGTCATAAACAACCACTCCGTCATTTTTATTATTATTTTTCTTTCTGAAACTAATCAGCTCAGTGTGAGTCACTGCAGAAGCTGAGACCTTCGCCCCTGGAAGTCGTGATGCACTGAGCGATTGTATCAATGGGCGCAACTTGAAGGAGACTCCCAGGTTCCAGAAGATTCCAAGGAAACCAGTTGTTACCCTGTCAGCCCTGCTTTTGCTGGAGCCCAAGGCGGGGGGTGGAGGGGTGGATGGCAAGGGAGGGGAGGCTCTGAATTCAGTGACTATGGCAGGGTGGTCAGAAAAAGCATAATACATCCCACGAGACCTACATATACTAAAAAGGTACTCGTGGCTGATCTGACCTTCAAGTTTAACTGGGCACCCTGTTTTTTGTCTGGCAATCCTAACTATGCCCCATGTTTATTCTTTGAGCAAAGGTGACACACACCCAAGAAAACTCTCCAAGACAGAAGAGAGAAGGGTCTGGACCTGATCTCTCTGCCACGCTTCAAGCACACCGACTGTCTCCTGTCGCTCTAGTGATTGTCTGCAAAAGTCAAGTGGATGTCTGGAGGGCTTGTTAAGACACAGGTGCCTGGGCCCCATCCCTCAGTTTCTGATTCAGGTCTGGAGTGGGACCTGGAATTCTGCATTTCTAACAAGTTCCCGGAGGATGATGGGGACCCTGGTCCTGGATCCATATTTTGAGAACCGTATTCTTTTTTTCTTTTTTTTTTTGAGTTGGAATCTCACTGCTGATCAGGCTAGAGCGTAGTGGCACGCTCACGGCACCACAGCCTCGACCTATTGGCTCAGGCGATCCTTCTGCCTCAGCCTTCCAAGTAGCTGGAACCACAGTTGCATGCCACCATGCCTGGCTAATTTTTTGATTTATTGTAGAGACGAGGTCTCACCAGGTTGCCCAGGCTAGTCTCAAACCCGTGGGCTCAGGCAATCCTCTTGCCTCCACCTCCCAAAGTGCTGGGATGACAGGTGCGAGCCACCACGCCTGGCCAAGAACCATGTTCTTAAGATGCAGGCTGAACCCTCCACCATCCTCCGCCGCCATGCCCTGCGTGGCCCTTGATGGTTCAGCCCCTGTCAGCCCTTCTGGGCAATCACAAGGCTCTCCCTCGCTCACTAGAGAAGCTTCCTGAGTCCAGGGTCTTTGCGTGTTCTGGCCCTGCTTGGCACCTGGCCCACTCAATCCCTGTTTCCTCAAGAGGCAGATAGCCTCCCTGTTGGCATTTTGCAGGTGTGCACACTGAGATTCAGAGGACCTAGATTCTTGCCAAAAGCCCAATTGATAAAAGAGAGTTAGGGGTTTAATTTTTGTCTTTTTTTTTTTTTTTTGAGTCAGGGTCTCACTCTGTTGCCCAGGCTGGAGTGCAGTGGCACAATCATGACTCACCCTAGCCTTGACCTCCTGAGCTCAGGTGATCCTTCTGCCTCAGCCTCCCAAATAGCTGGGACTACAGGTTTTTGTAGAAACAAGTTCTCACTATGTTGCCCAGCTGGTCTCAAACTCCTGGGCTCAAGCGATCCTCCTACCTTAGCCTCCCAAAGTGCTGGGATTACAGGCATGAGCCACCACGCCCGGCCATGGATTTAACTTTCATCTGCATGTCTCCAAAGCCCACCTCCTTTTCAAGCCCCAGTGCTGGGTTTGCCACTTGATTGATATTTATTTGCCTCGAACCAAGCTCTTGACATTTAGTTCCCTTGGTTTTGGAAACAAGTTCAAGCTCTCTCTCTTGACATCCTTCGAGATCCACAGACTTAGCCCACATCCCTTCTCAATGTCTCAATGTTTGTATGGACTCAAGAGGACTAGTCTCTCCACCTCAAACACACACACACACACACACACACACACACACACACACACAGAGAGAGAGAGAGAGAGAGAGAGAGAACTTAAAGCTGCCATAGCAACCAAAAGCCTGTTTTCTGAATCCTTTCCTGATGGTGGGAGGACATCAACTTCCTGTCTTCTTCCTGAAAATAATTCCAGCTCTTGGCACCTGCCAGTGAAGGTGGAGCAAGGACTTGGGCCCAGGTGGGTGAGTGGAGTTCAGGTTGTTGAGTTTAAAAGTCCAAGAGACTTATTCTGTGCCTTGAGTCTCCTTGGGTCTCTTGGTTCTCAGAGACTGGGTTTTATATTGGCTCCTTCCAATCTAGCCATCCATCATCTATCCATCATCCATCCCTCCATCTATCCATCCAGTCATTCATCATCCATCTATCCCTCCATCATCTATTTATCCATCCATGATTCATTCATCTATCCAGCACTCATCTGTCATCCATCCATCCATCTATCATCCATCCATCTATTTATCCATCATCCATCCATCCATCATTCAACCATTATCCATTCATCATCCATTCATTCATTATTCCATCCATCCATCCACCCATCCATCCATTTATCCGATCATCCATTCATCATCCATCCATCCATACATCTATCCATCCATTCATCCATCATCCATCCATCATTCATCCATCCATCTACTTATCCTTCATGCATCCATCCATCATCCATTTATCATCCATCCATCTATTTATCCATTATTCGTCTGTCCATCCATCCATCCACTTATCCATCATCCATTCATCATCCATCCATCCATCCATCCATCCATCTATCCATCATCCATTCATCATCCATCCATCTATCCATCCATTCATTTATCCATTCACTATTTGCTCACTGAGTATGCCAGGCACAGTTCTGAAGCTGTGGCGCTAATGGTGAACAGAAACAGACATGACCTCTGGTCACCTGATCCTTGCAAACTCACCATCCAGTGAGACAATCGCTTGGCTTGAGCTCAGGATCCTCACAGAGAAGGACAGAGTGCCATTGGGGTGCATGTCTGAGTCACCTCCAGGCTGATGGTTTCTGGAAGAAACTGGGTTTGAGCTGAAACCTGCAGGCTGTTGGTGCTTAGCCAGGTGAACTCAAGCACATTGCAGGTCCTGGAACCAACCAAGCCCCCTGCATCCCTCGACCGGAACACTTGACATTTCTTCAGCCTGGAAGCCCTGGGTCTCAGCACAGCGGCTCTGATAATTCAGTTATCAGAACCTCTCTCACCCTCCCATCCAAGGTTGCCCCAGCAGCCAATGACGAGCGACTTCAGGCAGTTGCTCGTGCAACATGTTTTATTGGGCACCTGCTCTGGGTGGGCACTGGGGAGGCAGTCACCCCATCGTCAGACCCTGACACTCGCCATTCTCTGCCTTGGTCTCAGGCATTCCTTTCTCTGCCTGTCTTCTCTGCTCCACTCTAGGCACTTGGAGGGCAGGAATCTTCCTGTCTTCTTCCCTGCAGCATCCACTGGCACACAGTGGGAGCTCAGGAACGAATGAATGAATGAGTGAATGAGACCCTGGGAGCCTCCAGAGCAGTGGTTCTCAACCAGCCTTGATTTCCCCCCACTCCAGGGAGGGAGGGTACATTTGGCAGTGTCTGGAGACATTTTGGATAGTCATGACATGGGAAGGCTACTGGCATGTAGGACATAGAGACCAGAGATGCTCCTACACACCCTGCAATGCCCAGGACAGCTCCACCACAGAGAGCAATCCAGCCCTGATGTCCACAGCATCAAGGATGAGAAACCCATCTCCAAAGTTTCCAGAGTCTCGGAACCTCGCTGCTATCTGGGTCGCCTTGACCTGCCTCCATCTTGCCCCATGAAGGACTGACTGGCAGATAAGACAAGGCAAGAGCCACTGTCGTTTGCAGGCTCTGAGGGGGTGGAGTCCCGACTTGCAGGGAGCTTTGAGTGGGTGCCCACGAAGTAATCCTTCAGGACTGCGGGTGCACGAGCACCCAGGAGGGCTCCCCTGGTCTCTGTCGAGAGCTGCAGCTGGTTCCTTGGGGCCTTGGTCTCACATGAAGGTGCCTACCCTGGCCTTCATTGGGTGCCATGCAGCACTGGGCAGCTCCCCAACACCAGGGATGGCAAAGATGGTCCTTGCTTTCTACATCTTGTTATTATTATTATTTTTTTTATTTCTTGCACGTTTGCTATTTCTTTTAGCATCTACTTCATGCTTGACCTGTGCTCCTCACTAGAGGTCCAGAGACCCCCATCTCTGCCCTCATGGTGGCTACTACATGGTCAGGGGAAACGCTGATTGACCAGGTGTGCAAATGGCAACAGAAACATGACGATGGTGTGCGACAGGTAGGAGGTGCCTGTGCTCCTGGGATGGGGGAGGGCCTCACCACGGGAAGGAGGGGGAGCTTGGAGCTGAGGATGCCTGCCAGGAGTGGCTGGTGCAAGGGAGGGGTGGGCACCCTCAGGAGCGGCCAGCCTGTGCTGGAGGGAGCCTGGGGCCTTGGGAGGAGGGCGCCGGAGGGCAGCTTCCCATGAAGACAAAGGTGGGGGCACGAGGCAGGAATTCATGGACCACTAGGAGGGGCTGGATATGATCTGGGAGTTTGGTATTTGTCCTAAAAGCAAAGAAGCCTGGCCAGGGTTGTCCCCAGGGACTCCTTGTCTGTATCTATGGTGAGAAGATTCCTCTGCTGCTCCAGTGGGAGGAATGGAGAGAAAGGCCAGGAGGCCAGGGAGGCAGCCGCTGTAGATCCCTGGTGGAAGGCATGTGGCTCATCTCAGTGACTGTGGAAAGGAGGCCCCCGGGGGTCAAGGTCACCTCGGAGGAAGACCTGAGAGGACCTGGTGGGGGGCCAGAGGTGGGGAAGGGGCGGGGTGGGCGTCCTACCTGGGGTCCTGGCTCTGTGACCCGGGTGGACAGTGGTTCCCTCGCAGAGCCAGGACCCGGGGCAGGAGGGAACCACACATGGCCTGTATATGGCGTCTGGCATGGTCCCTGAGCCGTCCAGTGGGCGCCTTGGCAGGCTGTTGGACAGTCAGAGCCTGGAGGAGAGCTGAGCACACGTGTGTGTTTGCGGGTCATGATACTGAGGTGGGATTTGGGGCCACAGTCACGCTCAAGACACTCAAGGCAGAACAGGGTGAGAGGAATGGAGGGCCTCTGCTGAGACCTGGGAGCCACATAAAGCCTCGGTCCAGTAGGAAGACCGGGGGCACGAGGCAGGAATTCATGGACCACTAGGAGGCTGAGGCAGGAGGATCCCTTGAGTCCAGGAGTTCAAGGCCAGCCTGGGCACCACAGCAAGACTCCATCTCAATTGAAAAATAAATATAAATGAACAACTAAATGGATGATGAAAGAATATAATTGCTATGATATATAGATTATATATGTATTTTTTTAAGTAGAGAGACTGAGAAGGAGCAGCTAGGGAGATGGGAAGGAGATTGGAGGGTGGGAGGGAGAGAGGACATTGGACCATACTGTCAGGAGAAAAACATTTTCCAAAGAGAAAGAATTTCTGGTTAAAGATGATGGATTGATCACCAATGTCTGTCATTTCTCCCACCGCAGATCCAGCCAAAATGAAAACAAAGTATTTGAAAGGGTATAGGCCAAACTCAGTGGCTCAGTCTGTAATCCCAGCACTTTGGGAGGCCGAGGCGAGTGGACTGCCTGAGCCCGCGGGTTCCAGACCAGCCTGGGCAACTTGGTGAGACCTCATCTCTACAATAAATAAAAAAAATTGCTAGGCGTGGTAGCGCATGCCTGTAGTTCCGGCTACTTGAAAGGCTGAGGCGGAAGGATCGCCTGAGCCCAGCAGGTCGACGCTGGGGTGGCCGTGAGCCTGGGTGACAGAGTGAGATTCCTACTCAAAAAAACACAAAACCCCCACAAAAGTAGCAATGTAGAACAACACCCATGCACGAGGTCAACAATTAGGTTTGTGAGCCATCCTAGAACAAGTGTTACGTACCGTATGGCTGAATATCACTATGGCCACCTTTGAATAACTCCCCCTGGGAAGCTGTGCACTGACGCCAGTGCCTAGTCCGCCTGTCAATTTTGGAACTCTTTTTCTGGAATGGCCATCAGAACCGTCATCGGATTACCTTGATGTCCTGAATATCATCAAATGTCTTCCTTTCAATATTTCCTTTATCTTCAGGTAATGAAAAATGCCACCGGGGGCCAGATCAGGTGAGGAGGGAAGGTGTTCCGATGCAGTTGTTTGTACAGTGCTGCCAACGTAGGCGCACAGTGGCAAGTTCGTGAACTTCATTGTCAGACCTCAACCATAATGATGACAGATTGTGTCAGCCTTCGTGCTGGGTCCTGGCCTCTCAAGTGCCATGGTCAGTGCAATGTCTCTAAACCCTCCCACGGCTCCACCACGCTGGACTCGACTCCTGCCGGCCACCCACCCACACAGCCATACCAGAACTGCGGTCCCGCCAGGGGACGCTGGCTGGAGTCCCAGGGTATTCTGTGTTCTGTGCCACGTGACAGGGCCGGGCCATGCAGCAGCGGTTTCCTAGTCCAGCATCCGAGGCGCAGGGGTTCCTGAGGCTGCGAGTGTCGTCCAGGAGGCAGGGAGGAGGCCCCACAGGACCCACACTCCAGAGCAGCTGGGGACGGGCAGGCACTGGGAACTGGGCCAGGTCTCCTGATTCTTCAAACAAAAGCAGGGATGTCCCTTCTTGGGTGACGTCTTACAGGGTTTGAATGCCATGATACTGCTTGGGGCCAAACCACATGCCCAGACTGACCCCAGACGGCCCGCGGGCTGCAGGGCTGACACCTAGCCAGCAGCGTCACTTTGGCCTCTCCAGATGGACACTTTGCTCTGGGATGTCAGCGAATGTGTCATCGAAGGAGCACTTACCAGGGCCAGGCACAGACCTGGGGGAGAACACATCTTAATTCATCCAGTTCCCATGACGGCTCCACAGTGGGCACTAGTGTCATCCCCTTTCACAGATGGGGAAGCTGAGACCCCAGAGGCACAGATCTCCCTTGTTCTTAAGTCATTTACAAGCCCTGGGCAAATCATTTTCTGAGCCTCAGTTTCCTTGACTGTAATAGTAACAGGCATCTAGGGGGCATGCGAGGGTGAGGTTAGATGCAGACAACGTAGCCCCCCGCCCCACGGTTCTCTTTCCTGAGGATTCTGTTATCTGAGGTCGACCACAGTCCAAAAATATTCAGTGGAACATTCCAGAAGTAATTCATGATTTTGTTTTTGTTTTTTGATTTGGGGTCTCACTCTGTCACCGAGGCTGGAGGGCAGTGGCACAATCATGGCTCACTGTAGCCTCAACCTCCTGGGCTTAGATGATCCTTCCACCTCTGCCTCCTGAGTAACTGGGACTACAGGAGTGCACCACCACACCTG
Source organism: Tarsius wallacei (assembly GCA_963574415.1). Lineage (NCBI taxonomy): Eukaryota > Metazoa > Chordata > Mammalia > Primates > Tarsiidae > Tarsius > Tarsius wallacei. The sequence continues at coordinate 11,138 of CAUYQG010263863.1, forward strand.
CCCACCTGCCTATTTTTTTTTGTAGAAGTGAGATCTTGCTATGTTGCCCAGGCTGATCTTGAACTCCTGGGCTCAACCAATCCCTCCGCCTCAGCCTCCCAAAGTGCTGGGATTACAAGTGTGAACCACTGCACTCTGCCATGAGTTTTAAATTGCACACCCTTGTGGGTGTCTTGATGAAATCTCGCGCCATTCTGCCCTGTCCCACCAGGAAAGTGAGTCTTCCCTCTGTCTGATGGATCCATGCTCTAGACGCATGTTAGTCACTTAATAGCCATCTTGGTGACCCAGTCGACTATCATGGTATCACACTGCTTGTGTTCAGGTAACACCTATTTTACTTAACAAAGGCCCCAAAGCACAGGAGTGGCGATGCTGGCATATTGCTCTAATTGTTCTGTTTTATTATTATTGTTAATCTCTTACTGTGCCTGATTTAGGTTCAGTCTTTTCTTTTGTAGAGGTGGGGTCTCTCTATGTTATCCAGGCTGGTCTTGAACTCCTGGTCTCAAGTGATCCTCCCACCTTGTCCTCCCAAAGTGCCGGGATGACAGGTGTGAGCCACTGAGCCTGGTCCTAATGTATGAATTAAACTCTATCATAGGTGTGTATGCATACAGATAAACACAGTATATATGAAGTCCAGTGCAGCCCATGGTTTGAGGCATCCACTGGGGGTCACGGAATGCAACCCCAAGGATTCTGGGGGCCTCCTGTATGGTGCCCTGCACAGCACATAGGATGACGCCCTTGAGCAGTGATCATTTGTTATGGGTTGAATTGTGTCCCCCACCCTGCAAATGTACACGTCGAAGTCCTCGCCCTCCATTCCTCGGAAGGTGACCTTATTTAGAAACAGGGCTATGTGGGTATAGTTAGTTAAATTAATATGAGGTCATGCTGGAGGAGGGCGGGGCCCTGGCTTCCTTGCTCAAAGAGGAAATCAGGGCCACAGGGTGACTGTCATGTGAAGGCTGGAGCTCTACTCACAAGCCAGGGAACTGCCAGGAGCCAGGGAGAGCCTGGTTCAAATCCTCCCAAGGGCCTCCGGAGAGAGCATGGCCTACCAGCACCTTGATCTTGGACTTCTGGCTTCCAGAACTTTCTGAGAATCAATGCCTGTTATTTCAGCCCCTTAGTTTGTGGTACTTCTTAGAGGCAGCCTAGGAAACCTCATCATTATTACGATGGTCGTAACTACGACCATGGCTCTTTCCCTGGTGGGTGCTTCAGATAGGGAGAGTTGATTTCCGGTTCACATTTTGGTGTTATTAGAGCACCTGCTCTCTGAATGCCCGCGTTGCTTGATGAGAAGGTACAGGGGCATATTTGCTGAGCTGGCCGGGGCATCTGCCACGTGGAAAACCTGCATCCTCATGCCTGACCCCATCAGTGGTCCCCAGGGCAAGGCGAGAAAGCTATGTGAGGGTGAGGGGTTCTGGGCCCTGGAAGGGCCACCAACCGTAAGACCCCTGGTCTTGACCCTCCCATGCTCTGTGGTGGTTCACGTAGACCAGGCTCTCAGGGTGGGGGAGAGTGACTTTGTTCCTCTTCCTTCTCAGGAGATACTTGGTCACGTCTCCATCGCACAGCTGGGGGTTTGCTGCTGGCATCTCATGGGCAGAGGCCAGAGAAGCTACTAACACCTCATGGAGTCCGTGAGGGAATCTACGACTGAAATTGTCTGGTCCCAGTATCGATAGAGCTGCAGCTGAGAAAGCCAGCTGTAGACACATGCATGCGGTGAGGACCTCTCAGGGCTCACATTCGGCCTGGAAGACCTTGGCCAAGTCTGACCCCTGTGTCAAGCCTCAGACTCCTTGTCTGCCAGGAGGGCTCATTGTGCATTGCCCAGGCCTGTGTAGGCCCTGGGGGTCGGGGGGAGGGGGACGTGTCTCCCTGAGGTCCTGTGTGTCTCGTCTTCGTTCTGGGTGCCTATGCCAGGGAAGTTCCTCTTTTCTCTTCTTCCTCCTTTTCTGGAATTGACTGCAGAGTATCTGGCTTTATCTCTCTACTTCCCTAAGAAGGCATGATTGAAACAAAGATGTGCCCCGTAGGTGGTGATGGGACATATTTTAAGAGTCATAAAGGCTTTATTTCCTTGATACTTTCATGTTTTAGAGGAGGAAACCGAGGATCTGCTAGGGCAACTGACTTATTGAATAACAAAGCAGTGGCTGATCTGAGTTCCAGCCCGGTTCTTTCTGACCTTAAATCCAGAGAGGCCTCCTGACAACATGCTCTCTGCTTGTATACAGTTATCATTTTTTTTTGAGTCGGAGTCTTGCTGTGTCACCCAGGCTGGAGTGCAGTGGCACGATCACAGTCACTGCAGCCTTGACCTGCTGGGCTCAGGCGATCCTTCCCCCTCAGTCAAGTAGCTGGGACTACAGGTACGCACCACCACGCCTAGCTAATTTTTTGGTTTATTATAGAGACGAGGTCTCACCAAGTTGCCCAGGCTGATTTTGAACCCCTGGGCTCAAGCAATCCTCTTTCCATGGCCTCCAAAGTGCTGGGATGACAGGTGAGCCACGGCACCTGCCTCCGCTTTTTGTTTTTTGAGTCGGGTCTCATGCTGTCTCCCAGGTTGGAGTGCAGTGGTACAGTCACGGCCCCTGCAGCTTCGACCTGCTGGGCTCAGGTGATCCTTCCGCCTCAGCCTTCCAAATAGCTAGAAATACAGGTGCGTGCCATGACACCTAGCTAATTAAAAAAAAAATTATTGTGGGGACAAGGTCTTGCCACGTTGGCCAGCCCGGTCTTGAACCCCTGGGCTCAGGCAGACCTCTCTCCTCTGCCTCCCAAAGTTGGGGATTACAGGCCTGAGCCACTACCTGGCTGCATCCTGCTTGGTTTTGTTAACATCTACACACGGTTTGAACCCGTGGGGCGCTCCGGAGTGTGAATAACAATGGGGTGATTCTGCCTGGAGGGAGAAGCCTGGGATTTCACTCTCCTTCAGGCGGTGACTTCAGGCCAAGCCTGGGGCTCAGGTGGGGCATGAGCCTATCAGGTACCTGGACCGGCAGCCCAGTGCTGAGGACAGCTCTGGAGCAAGGAGCCGGTGTGACCACTCACTCCAGCTGGGGGGGGGTACCCACTGGGAAAGGGACCTACTGTGTCATGCATACCCCCCAAGTCCTGGAAGGGTTAGGAGTCCAGTGTCTGGAGACGAGAGGCGTGACTGAGGGGTGGGCCAGCTGGAGACCAGTTCACAGGCACCCAGCAAGGAGATGGCCAGAGGGGCCCTCTGCAGAGGGACACGCCAGTTCCCTCCAAGGCAGCCACGCCCAGCATAAACCTTGAACGTCTCACACTGTAATTCTTTTCTGTAATACTTGAAGTTGGCCAAACATAATCCATCAAGGTCCTCCCTGTTTAAAGCCTTCCATAATCTCCCGTAGCTCTCTGAACGTAGGCTACAGTCTCTTCCAGAGTCTCCCAGGCCCTGCTGTCTACTCCTGCTAAACCTCAACTCCTCGTGCACCGTGTCCCTTGCCCCTCCCCCTCCCATCTGCTTTCGGCCTCTGTCCCTTGAACTTGCTCTGCTTCCACAGGCCCTGGGCCTTCACACGAGCTGTTCTCGTGCCTGCAGTGCTCTCCTCCCCCGGATTCTGCGTCACATCTCTGCGTCAACCCTTCCGCTGTGGCTTAAGTATCTCGGCCAAATCCACTTCCCTGAGGAGGCGTCTGCACCCAGCAGGTCTGGGGAGACCGCATGTGACATTCCCAAGGAGCTTTCTAGGAGAGACTCACACGTCGTGGCTCAGGAGGGCCAGCCCTGCCAGCCTCTGTCCAGTCCAGGGCAAACACCACAGAGGACCAAGCTTCCCAGGAAGCAGCTGGATGCTCTTAGGGCCCGTGTTCTGCCAAAACAAGCATCAAAACACTGGAGGCTGTGCAAAAGGCCCATGGGAGCCAAGAGCATTGGAGGGAGTGCCCCCATCCTGGGGTCCAGGCTTAAATGGGGAGCAGATCTCTCTGTCTCTCAGAGGAGCCCTTGGGGGGGTGTCCTCTGCCACACCTCCTCCGCAACCCCTCTTATGGGTGTAATCCAGCATTTATTTCCATGGTTATTTGATCAATATCACCTCCGTACTCATCCGTGCACGCCATGATTCTACATCCTTAGCTCCTCGCTCTGAGCTGCACATGGTAGATGCCCAATGAACATGGGTTGAGTGCACAAGTTGTATTCTGGCTTCAGCTTTCACTGTGAAGAATAAAGGTATACATGAGTGTCTGCTCCGGAGCAAAACAAAACAAAGGGAAGAGAGTCAGCCATACCCCAAGACACTCAACTTCAATGAAAATCCATGAAGGCATAATAAACGGCAGATAGAAAATTTGGATAGATGGATGGATGAATGGACAGATGGAAGGATGGGTGGATGGGTGGATGGGTGGATGGGTGGGTGGATGGATGGATGGATGAATGGATGGACAGATAAACGGACGGATGGATGAACTGGTGGATGGGTGAATGGATGGACAGATGAAAGGATGAATGGGTGGATGGATGGGTAGATGAGTGGATCAGAGGATGGATGGAAGGGTAGATGGATAGATGAGGGGATGAATGGGTGAATGGATGGGTGGAGGGTGGGTGGATGGGAGGATGGATGAGTGGATGGATGAGTGGATGGACGGATGAATGGATGGATGGATGGATGGACAGGTGGATGGATGGATGGATGAATGGATAGACAGACAGACAAACAATGAATAAATGGACAGGTAGAAGGGAGAAAAGGCTGGGCATTGAGATGGGAGTAGATCAGAAACTGCAAAGAGATATCTTCTTGGGCGTGCATAATCCATTTGGGCAAAATACAACACAGCTTGCAACTGGGGCCATGCCGACTTGTTCCCAGAGAAAGCCATCCAAAGAGACAATTTGAAATTGCTAATCCCATTGTGACTTCCTGGTTAAAGAAAAGTTTAGACAAACACTCATAGAGATAGGGCCTTTCTCTGAGGAGCGGCTCAGAGAGGTGTTCTTTTCTTCTTTCCTTTCTCCAGTGACTCCCAGAAATTTACCTTGGTTTAATTTAGAAGCAAAGTCTTCAGCCCTTTCTCTGTTCACCCTCTACACTCTCTCTGTCCCCTCTATCTGGTGCCATCTGTTCACACCCAGGGCGGGACCTGCTCTCAGGAGGGGGATCAAGGCAACCTTGCCTTACCTGATGTGGCCATTGGGTCATTATCCTGTAATAGGAATCTGCCATTGAATGCCCATCACCTGTTCTCTGCTTCTAATAAAAGGTGCAATAACGGTCTCTGGGGCATCCCCCCTATTCTAACTAAGCTCATTACTTTGGGAGTGCCTCAGGCCTTCAATGATTGGTGCAGGGTAACTCAATGGTCCAATGGTTGAGCACCCCCAATTAAAGTCAATAATGCATGCAGAGATGTTTGTTGAGACTCACAGCTCCCTCCCTTCCATTGGATGCTGGTGAAGATGTGAGAGCCATAGCTTCTGCCACCATTTTGTAACCAAGACTCCAATCCTAGTGGCATTGTTTAGTTTGGAGCTGAGCTGCATCAGATGCCAGTGAGTGAACTCACATTTAGTTTCTGAATCAAGTCAGACTGTATTGTGTTTTCTGTCACCTGCCATCGGTAGCAGACACTGTTGGTTGTTCAGTGGCCCTCCCTGTTCCTCTTTCTTCCCAGCTAAGAATTCCCATTGACTGCAGGCATCTCCCACTCAGGAGGGGACCCTATCCCCAGCTTGGGGGTGAACCCTGGTCTTGTCTGAGCCAACTGTGGCAACCTCATTCTACTAAGCAGGGGTTGGTCCCAGCATGGCCATCTGAGGCAGTTCTGGTTGGTGAGACGTGAAGGGAGGCTGCCTGGAAGCTCCCGTGAACATTCTCTTGCCTTAAAAAGAGTCACACAGGAAGCACCACCCTTACTTGACCTCTGGAATTGTGGTGTTGGGATGAGACAACAGGATGGGGCTGCAGCCATCATGGACCATGAAGGGAGCAGCTCCAGGGAGGTGGGGCCACACCTGCCAATGCACAGTTCTGCAGCTTTTTGCATGTGGGAAGAGGTCCTCTGATCCACCTTGTGTCTTCACCTTCTGGCCTCCGTGGGGCACATCTGGATTTAACCAGCTCTTTCTCTTCTGCTGTCTTGAGATGTATTTTTAAAAAATGTTTAATTATCTAAGAAATCCATGATTATTATAGATCTAAGAAATCATTACAGATCAGTGCTGTTAAATAGAATGTTCTGGGTTGCCAGGTGTGGCAGCTCATGCCTATAATCCCAGCACTTTGAAAGGCGGAGGCAAGAGGATTGCCTGCGCCCAGGAATTTGATACCAGCTTGGGTAAGTTGGCGAGACCTCATCTCTATAATAAATCAAAAATTAGCCAGGCGTGGTGGTGTGCACCTGTGGTTCCAGCTACTTGGGAAGCTGAGGTAGAAGGATCTCCTGAGCCCAGCAGGCCAAGGCTGTGGTGGCTGTGAGTGTACCACTGCACTCCAGCCTGGGTGACAGATTCTGACTAAAAAAAAAAAATTCTAGGTTGATGGAAGTGTTCAATCACTACCATCTAGTACCATAAACCACTTGTCACATGTGACTCCCAAGCACTTGAAATGTCAGTAGAGTGGTCAGGGAACTACATTTTTAATTGTGTTTATTTTAATTAATTGTAATTGAACAACCACATGTGGCTAGTCACTACTGTATTGGGCATCACAGAAATAGAACAATTAGAATGATGTAAATATGCCTAGAAGGAAAAGTCATTCCTGATCCCATCTCCAAGACCCAACTAATACTAAACTCTTGGTTTCTATTCTTATACTTTTTATCTTATGCATTTAAATCCGCTTCCAAGCTTCCTTCAGAATATGGACTGTTTTAAACTTTATCTTCCCACCTGATATATCATGAACATCTTTCTACATTTTTTATTTTTATTTTTATTTTTGAGTTGGAGTCTCACTCCGTTGCCCAGGCTGTAGTGCAGTGGCACATTCACAGCCACCCCAGCTTGCTGGGCTCTAGCAATCCTTCCACCTCAGCCTTCCAAGTAGCCGGAACCATAGTTGCACGCTACCATGCCCAGCTAATTTTTGATTTACTGTGGAGACGAGGTCTCGCCAAGTTGCCTGGGCTGGTCTCGAACCCGCGGGCTCAGGCAATCCACTCACCCTGGCCTCCCAAAGTGCTGGGATTACAGGTCGGGCCACCAAGCCCGGCCTCTACATTTTTAAAGAACATGGAGCAGGTATTAGGAGTGCTATCGCTGGAACGAAACACACAGGGGTTCACGTCCTGGCTCTGCCAGACTTGCTGTGTGACCCTGAATGAGTTGTGTCATCTCTCTGCATCTCAGTTTACCCATCTGTAAAAGGGATGTTTTCAGTATCCACATCACAGTGCTGTGGGGTGGACTGAGTATGATGATACCAGTAAAGTGTTTGGTGCATCGCCCGGTGTGGGCCAGGTGGCAGCGTCTGACAGTTCTCCAACATCAGTTCTGTGTCTGCAAAGCATCTCGCGACACGATTGTGTCATGCTCAATTTTTGTCATCAGACATTTGGGTACTTGTTTGTTTCTTAAATAAATAAGGCTGAAATTTTTCTTTATATAAAAAAAAAACTCATATGAAACAGTACTGGGCGGGGAGGCCTTCCCTTCAACAGAGCGACCGCAATGGAAGAAGCCTGAAATCACCCAGAGAGACCAAGGTGCTTTGTTTGCTATTTCTTTTTTGTTGTTGTTTTTTAAAACTCGTTTTCTTTCTGTTTTTTTCTTGAGATCCGCTGTCATCTCCTTAACAGACTTTGACCAAAAGTTCTTTTTTCTTTTCTTTTCATTCCTTCTAGGTCAACTTCAGCTTAAACTGCTGAGATAGCATCACAAAGCCAAAGGCTGTGTGTGTGTGTGTGTGTGTGTGTGTGTGTGTGTGTTGATGTTTGGATTTCCTTTTATGATTCACTGCAGGATGGGGTAACTGGACCAACACAGTACTCTCCCCAGAGAAATGAGGAACAGAAAGTAATTCAAGAAGCTTCCTTCTGGGACATTCCTTGGAGTTTTTGAACCTGTAATAGGACTGAATTCTTTAGTATGACTCTTAGAAATCATGTAAAATTGTTTTAATTTGGTAAAAAAAAATATATATCATTTGCCATATCGGTGGCATTAATGTACAGTGTTGTGCAACCATTACCACTGTCTATTTCCAGAACTTTCTCATCATCCCAAACAGAAACTCTGTACTGATGAAGCCATAACTCCCCGTTCTCCCCTCCCCCGACCCCTGGGAACCACCAATCTACTCTCTGTTCCTCTGCATTTGCTTATTCTAAGACTTCATATCAATAAAAAGCATTTATCCTTTTGTGTTGGTCTATATCACTTAGCATAATGGTTTCAAGGTTCACTCACGCTGTAGCCTGTATCAGAGCTTCATTCCTCTTTATGGCTGAATAATATTCCATTGTTTGGACAGGTCACATTTCATTTATCCATTCGTCCGTCGATGGACACTTGGTTACTTCCTTTTGGCTACTATGAGTAATGCTGTAGTAAACATTGGTGTACAAGTACCTGAGTCTCTGTTTTCAATTCTTCGACATTTCTGGGTCACATGGCAATTCTATGTTTAATTTTGAGGAAACACTAAATCATTTTCCACAGTGGCTACACTGTTTTTTTACATTTCCACCAGCAATGCCCTAGGTTCCAGTTTTTCCACATCCTAACCAACACTTATTTTCCATTTTTAAAAAATCACATCCATCCTGTGGTTTTGACTGGCATTTCCCTAAGGACTAATGGAATTGAACATCTTTCCATGAGCTTATTGGCCATTTGTATATTTTCTTTGGAGAAATGTCTGTTTAACTCCTTTGCCCATTTGTAAGTTGGGCTGTTTGACTTTTTACTATTGAGTTGTAAGTGTTCTGCATATATTCTAGACATGAACACCTTATCAGATATATGATTTGCGAACATTTTCTCCCATTCTCTAGGTTATCGTTTCACTTTCTTGATACTGTTTTGATACAAAAGTGTTTCATTTTTATGAAATCCAGTGTATTTATTTTTCCTTTGTTGTTCACGCTTTTGGTGACATACCCAATAATTCACTACCAAATCCAAGGTTGGAGACTTATTTTATTTTAATATGATTGTGATTATGATTATGATTTTTGAGTCAGGGTCTCACTCTGTTGCCCAGGCTGGAGTGCTTTGCCATGATCACGACTCACTGCAGCCTCCAATTCCAACTCCTGGGCTCAGGTGGTCCTTCTGCCTCAGCCTCCTGAGTAGCTGGGACTATAGATGCACACCACCAGGTCCAGCTAAGTTTTTGATTCTTTGTAGAGATGAGGTCTCGCTATGTTGCCCAGGCTAGTCTCAAACTCCTGGGCTCAAGTCATCCTCTCACCTCAGCCTCTCAGAATGCTGGGGTTACAGCCCTGAGCCACTTAGCCCAGCCTCCTCCTCCTGTCTTGTGAGCATGCACCAGGACCCCACTAGTGACACGACCCATTCCAGTCCCTTTTTCCTCAGTTCATTAAGCATGAATTTTGATCACTTGCAACTAAAATCACCCTGACAGGCTCCCCTCTCGCCCTGTAGTCCACTTTCCGATTTATCCTTACCAGGATGCATCTTAGTCCCCAGTTCTGCCCAAAACCCTCTCCCCACCTCTGATTTTGAGTTTCCATCTACACATCTGCTTGGAGTAATCTGCCTGCTCTGACTGCCACCCTCACCGCCCCCCGCCACACGCACCTCAGGCAAAGACGCTGATGCCCCGCACCCCGACCCTCGTATGGCCCTAGACGTCTCAGAGGTTTGCCATTTCGCCCACGCGTCTCTCCCCGCCTACCACAGCTGGTGTCCCCAGCGTCGCACAGAGGCCGCGTGCAGGATCTTGCTGGAGACCTGCAGGCCGGCTGAACTGGGGCTCCACCACTCGCTTGCCCTGTGAACTGCGAGTGAGTGGTCAATCGCCTGTGGCCTTAGTTTCCTCATCTGTAAGACGGCTTGGTGGTGATGGTGCTTCCCTCCTGGGACCGTGTGAGGACTTAGCGGGATCAGCTTCCTGCCCGGCGCAGGTGCAAATGCGGTCAGGCCTCTCTTTTGCCTCCTCTATTTCAGGCCCTCAGTTCCATGTCTCTCCCTTTTGTGTGCCTCTTTCTCCGACGGGCTTCCATCACGAGACAAGAAAATGCAGGGACTGGAGGCCCAACCCAGAGCCTCCTCGCGGCTTACGGTCCCAAGTTCAGTGAGCGGTCATCCTGACCAACAAGAGCATTTGAATTCCAGGGGAGGACTCTGATTGGTCCTTTTGGGTCTTGGTCCCAACTCTGGACCAATCACTGTGTTCAAGGAAATGAGGGCACTCTCATTGGTCAGCTAGGTCTGTGCCCGCCCCTTCGGCGGAAGATTGATAGGCCAACCTGGACCGCGCAGAACAGTAGGGAGCCGCTCTTTCAAGGAGTCCGTGCTGGATGAGTAGGTGGAAACTGACCTTCGTCTGCCCTGAGGTCCTTAATGGCATCTTTCCGCTCCCGTCAGAGAGGGAGTATCATGGCTTGGTGATGCAGGAGACAAAGAACAAAAAGCAAAACACAAGTGGCCCCAGGATTGGGAGACGTGGAAAGGCCCTCCTGGACGTCCTTGGCATCATCACCCATCGTCTCCTCGAGGGTCTGCTGCCTCGCCCAGACCCGGGCAGGGACAGGACAGCTCTGCTCTGATGGATTCGGGGCAATTTTCCCAGCTCTGATTCCTAGTCCACTCCCCTTTGCTTGTCATACCTGTGTGTGTCATACCTGCATTTTCCATGCTATTCTAATTCCTATCCTTGCTGCATCTGTATTGGTTATGCCTGTGTGTTACACTATTCCAGTCCTTCACTCGTGTGACGCCTTGCTTGTGACACCTGTGACACCCAGACACATTGGTTGGATGCATACATGGAAACTTTGAGTTGAGTAAACTCAGTCTCTGCAGTTTTAGGGTTGGGACCAGGTTGAGGACTGTGAGGTCCTGAGGACACAGAATTGAAGGAGATGTTTGCAGGACCCTGAGTGCCACTGCCTCCCTTCTGTGTCCCTGAGCCTCCCTTGGCCACTGGTCCTGCCTTTGTGCTCCCTTCCTTCTCGGATTTTCCTTCTTTTTATTTTATTGAGAAATAAAGTCACCCACAGTGACATTTCTAATTGTCTCTTCGTGATGTTTTTCTCCTCCTGAGTCCATGCTCATTCTGAGGGCCAGAACGCCACAAGGGAAGCGGGGACAGAGCCCACTCCCTCTTCTCTGTGGCTGTGTCTAGCACATGTGTCATGGTAACCACCTTCAGATAAAGGAACCCTTTCCTTTTCTCTGAGACACCCCAGAATCTTCACACTCTCGTCCCAGCAGGCAAGTGAGGTTTTTAAACAATCAGGAGAAACTCAAACTTTCCTGTGAAGTTTGAGTTTGACTTGAAACACTTAATTTATTTAAAAATAGCGATGTAAATGGGACCGGTCTGTTTTCCTCCCTGCCATCAGGAGCTCTCCTATGACTGACTCATTAACAAATTAACATGTTGTGATTTGGCTGTGAAAAGTTGCAAGATAATTGTTACAGCCACAGTCCCCAGGCTCTGGGGCTGCTTTTCCCTAACTCTTTTATAGAGTACAAATTAGATGCTTTTCATAGATGCGATCTAATTTTAATTAAAATTTGCCCTAAAGCTATCCTTAACAGCTTTGAAGTTACTGGAGTTTTGTCATCTTAGGGTGGTGAACATTTGCAGTTGATCATGTCAAACTCTGTACCCATGGAAACCGTTTCCTGACTGCCTCTTCCCAAGACAGGCTCAAATCTATTTGGAGTCTGAGTCCAACTTGGTTCAAGAATTATTCTCTATGGAGAGGAGGGTTGTACTTTTGAGGACAGAGTTGAGACTATACCTGGGAGACACAGAGCATCCTCTCACATCTCCGATTAAGGGGAAAGTCGCCTCCTTTTGAACGTTTTATTTTTCTTTAGCTAGAAAATAAAAATCGTCACAATCCCGTGTCCTGTCAAAATGGCTATGTCACTTGAGACTTTGAAATGTAGAAAGATGAAGGAAACCATCTTTTGAAAGTGAAAGCTGGCCAGGCTCGGTGGCTCAGCCTGTAATCCCAGCACTTCGGGAGGCCGAGGCGAAAGGATTGTCTGAGCCCACAGGTTCGAGACCCACCCGGGCAACTTGGCAAGACCTTGTCTCTACAATAAATCAAAAATTAGCCGGGCGTGATAGTACGTGCCTGTGGTTCCGGCTACTTGGAAGGCTGAGGCAGAAGGATCGCTGGAGTCCAGCAGGTTGAGGCTGTGGTGACCAGGAACATGTCACTACCCTCCAGCCTGGGTGACAGAGTGAGACTCCAACTCAAAAAAAGAAAGAAAGAAAGAAAGAAAGAAAGTGAAAGCTAGGAACCCCAAGAAGCTTAGAAGAGAAGAACTTGGTGAAATCATCCTCGCAGTGGTGCCGCCATTCTGCCTCAGCCCTAGCCCTGTCATGTCTTGTTGAGCCTGGGGCTGACCAGCCTGTTCTTTTACCTCTTAATTATTAGCAAGAAATGAAACCAGCCTCCCAGAATTAGGACTTGGTAATTATTTCTAGCC
>CAUYQG010263865.1:0-15159 GCA_963574415.1 Tarsius wallacei
CGGGTTCGAGACCCGCCTGGGCAAGCAAGACCTCATCTCTACAATAAATCAAAAAATTAGCCGGGCGTGGTAGCGCACGCCTGTAGTTCCAGCTACTTGGAAGGCTGAGGTGGAAGGATCGCCGGAGCCCAGCAGGTCGAGGCTGCGGTGGCCAGGAACGGCTACTGCACTCCAGTCTGGGTGACAGAGTGAGACTCTGTTTCTTCCTCTGTAATACAAGGAAGAAACAGAAAAAAACGGAATTATCTTTTGGAAGGCGGGATCCTTATAATACACTCAAAATTTGTTCCTCCGGATCAGTTTTTAGATCTAATGTTTGCAACTAACTATATGATACGTTTCCAGAAACATTGGGGGGCCCATTGAATACCCAAAGGCTGAGCCAGCTGAAAATTTTAACAAATTTGGTGCAGTTTCTGGTGTCCATAACCATGGATTCTCTTTCCTCCTCTGCCAGCCTCCCCTTCTCATGTCTCTGTTCACTCGCACCTCAGCTTTGGCACAGTTGTTTATTTGTTTGTTTGAATATAAGCAATTAATACAAGCAATAATTTTTTTCCTAACAAATACTTAAACTGCATCCTACAAATTTTAATGTGTTATATTTTCATTTCATCCAAATATATATATAACAAAACCAAGGGGGAAATAACAAAAAACACATATGGAAAATTTCCAAATATTTGGAACTTTAAAAAACATACTTCTGTATTTTAATCCATGGGTCAAAGAGAAACTCACAAGGGAAAGTAGAACATAGTTCCCCCTTGGTTTTGTTACTATTGGAAAAAAAAATAATAAAACTTATCTTTTCAGATCTTCTAAATTCATGATTTATTTTATGGCCAGCATATGGTCAGTCTTGGTGAATGTTTCGTGTGCACCTGAAAAGAACGTTTATTTTGGTATTGTTGGGTGGAGGGTTCTATAAATGTCAATTAGGTAAAATTGATCCCTAGTGTTATCCAGGTCTTCTGTATCCTGAGTGATGTTCTGTCTGCCTGTTCTGTCAATTACTGAAAAAGAAGTCAAGTACCCAACTATAATTGCAGACATGTGTATTTCTCGTTAGTTCTATCAGTTTTTGCTTCATATTAGGACTGTGTTTAGATGAATACAAATTTAGGATTGTTACATCTTCTTAGAAATTTACTTCTTTATCTATATATTGTCTCATATTATCTTTGGTAATATTCCTTTTTCTGATGTCTGTTTTGTCTGCTATTATTATAGCCATGCAGCTTTCTTTTGATTAGTGTTTTCATGTTGTATCTTTGTTTATCCTTTTACTTTTAACCTATCTTTGTCTTTTTATTTCGAGTGAGTTTCTCCTATTGCTTCTCTGCCTTTTAGGTAAGATCAAGTGTAAAGTGGGTTTCTTATAGATAACATAGTTGGAGTTTTCCTTTTTAAAATCCACTCTGATAATCTATTTTAATTAATATGCTTAAACCAATTGCAATTAATATAATTATTGATGTGATTATATTAAATCTACCATCTTGTAGGCTGCTTTCTATTTGTTCTATCTATACTTTTTCTCCTCTTTTCTGCCTTTTTTTGGATTGAGATATTTTGATGATTCAGTTTTATGTCCACTCATTATATATCTTTTAAAATTTTTGTTAATAGCTGCCCAAGGGTTTACATCTTTAATTAATCACGTGATTTGATATTGCTTTACAATTCCTGATACTCTTTAAAAAGGGTTTTTTCTTATCCAGGCATGGTGGTGTGCAATTGTTGTAGTCACAGCTACTCAGGAGACTGAGGCAGCAGGAACACTTGAGCCCAGGAGTTTTCAACTGCATTGAGTTATGATCACACCACTGCACTCCAACCTGAGTAACAGAGCAAGACCCCGTCTCAAAAAATAATAAAAATAAAAATGGCTTTTCCAAACCTTTAAAAAAAATTTTGTGTTTTAGAGAGGATGGTTTCTAGTGGCCTATCTTTTGGTTCCTTGATTCTTTCCCAGAAGTTGAAGGCTTTTGTCCTGTAGGAGAGAGGTAAAAAAGGATTAGGTGATTCTTCATGCCCTACAGCAGTTGCTTCTTTCCTGCACAGATGCTTTCTCAGCGCTTTCACTCTGCCCTCTGTCTTTTTTGTGTGCACCCAATGAAGTCAGTGGAGAAGACCCTGCAAATGCATGTAAAATTTTCCCTTGTCTGTGCCTCCTAGTGGTTCCCTAGTTTTTCTGGCCCACCAACAGCCTTTAGCAATTCACTAAAAATTATTTTAACTGATGTCTTCAGTGTCTGCCCCAGGTTAAAAAAAGGGCTGACTTGCTTGCTTCCTTCCTTTCTCTCCTTGGAGGCACCTGCCTTAGATTGTGGGTAAGTTGATTGCCCTTCAGCCTCATTTCTCTGATGGGTTCCAGACAAGCTGTGGTTTGCAAATTGTGTGGCATGTCATTGTTTTGTAGTAAAGACAGCAGCAATGTGCTTTCCTGTTATATACATCATAATGGGAAGATGGAAAAAGACTAGTTTGTTGTTGTTGTTGTTATTTTTTATTTGAATAGCATCAGCAGGAAAAAAAAAAGAGTAATAAGAGTCACCAAGGAAAGACATTACAGAAAAAATAAGCAAATAAGAACAAATCAAACTAAAAAAAACTACTCCAAACCTTAATGTGCTGATAGTCTTCTGAGGAGAAAGAAAAAAAGGGAAACTTACTTTTAAAATGAAGTCTAATAGCTTTTGGAGAGATTATCACTGTTACCACACTGTCCAAGAATAGACTAAATTTATAGTATAATTTATAAATTTTCCCAGGCTATCTAAAAGCCTTCTGTTTCAAACCTTATTTTATAAAAGAAGCTCATTTAATTGTGATTACTGACTCTTCCCTCCTCAAACAAAGGAAAAAGTCTTATTTTCTGGAATTTAGTTTTTTACCCTTCTAATTTTAAGGAAAAAAACTACCTAGTGAGTCAAACTATATCTTTTTTTTTTTTTTTTTTTAGTTGGAGTCTCACTCTGTCATCCAGACTGGAGTGCAGTGGCCGGGAATCGCCAGAGCCTCGACCTGCTGGGCTCTGGCGATTCTTCCGCCTCAGCCTTCCGAGTAGCCGGAATTACAGGCATGCACTACCACGCCCAGCTGATTTTTTTATTTTTATTGTAGAGATGAGGTCTCACCAAATTGCCCAGGCGGGTCTTGAACCCGCGGGCTCAGGCAATCCACTCATCTCAGCCTCCCAAGGCGCGGGATTACAGGCTGAGCCACCGAGCCCAGCTAAACTACATCTTTTATTTCAAATGTCCTTCAACATTGTTTCGTGTTTAGTGACTCCATCTTTGAAAAAGAAAGGTAGGAGCTCATTTAATTGGACACTCAGTTGTAAGCTAGGTATGGTGTACAGTCTTCATTCTTAAGTTTTTTCAACAAAAGAAACCTTTTGAAGAGCTATAACTCACTCATAGTGATAGTAGAGTTATTGTTTATTTAGTGTTAATTTTCCACTCTACCTAAACGAACCACTTTCTAAAAGATAAATTATTATTATTATTATTATTTTTAAGTTGAGAAATCAGGATTTATTGAGCAGACAGAAAAACTCGCACAGTAGGAAGGGACCCGAAAGGGTTGCCCCTAAAAGATAAATTAAATGCTTAAAAGCATCCTCTGGTGTCAGCTAGGCTCAATGACCGAGAGAGGCCATGCCAATGTTGTTGCTAGAGAAGTGTTTTCCTGTCCCATGACACATGTTTCTGGCTCCTAGGGAAGGAAAATACAACCATGCGGCCTGCTTTGGTCTCCAGCCTGGCTGCCTTCTCCCTGACGGAGGCCGCATGATGGCTGTGGCTGCCCTTGTGGTGAACTTCTCACAGCCAGTAGCTGGCCGTCCCTCTCTCCTGAGACATGACGAGGTGAGGACTTACTTCCATGAGTTTGGTCATGTCATGCATCAGATTTGTGCACAGGTGAGTGATTTTTTTTTTTTTAAACCTACTAATTGCTTTTCCAGAACTTTTTTTCACTACTGTCAGTTTTCTTCCCTTAACATGTTTTTTCAGAAGCTGAACATGTTCAAGAATTTCATAAACTTTCTGCAAAAACAAAATTTTCCTTATCACGTCGTCTTTTACAACATATTTTTATTCAGAGGTTAATCTACCAGTGAAAGAGCTTCCTTGAATAACAGCCTGTGGAAAAAGAAATAAGACTATCAATAAGGAAGGATTATAAATACTCTGCTTTTTCCTTTTAATTCCTTCTTTTTATCCACAAGAATTTGGTGTAAATTTCACAGAAAAACTGCTGTGATCTCTTCTGCTTTTTAATGCTTTGTTTACTTCAGTGGTTTTTCAACCCTCTCAAGTCCTTAGTCATTTTATTTTTTATTTTTTTATTTTTTGAGTTGGTGTATCACTCTGTCGCCCAGGCTGCAGTGCAGTGGCACACTCACGGCCACCCCAGCGTCGATCTGCTGGGCTCTAGTGATCCTTCCGCCTCAGCCTTCCAAGTAGCCAGAACTATAGGTGCGCACTACCATGCCCAGCAAATTTTTTTTTTTTTCCTTGTAGAAACAAGGTCTTGCCAAGTTGTCTGAGCTGATCTCGAACCCACGGGTTCAGACAATCCAAATCGCCTCGGCCTCCCAAAGTGCTGGGATTACAGGCTGAGCCACAGAGCCTGGCCTAGTCCTTTTAAAATAATAAATATATTGACTCGGCATGGTGGCTCCTACTGTAATCTCGACTTTGGGAGGCTAAGGTGGGAGGATTGCCTAGGCAACAGAGTGAGACCCTGTCATTCATAAATAAATATTTGGTTGGACCTCCCTTCACTAACTTCAAAATAAAATCATAGATAATATAGTATAACCATGCAGAGACTTTGCCAGGGAGGAGGTATATATGTACAGTAGATTAAAACTGATTTATTTAGTTATGAAAATGAAAGGTAAATTTATTTTCAATTTTATAACACAATCCATTTAACTAAGCCCAGACTATTCTAGCTTGAATAATATGAACCTACTATTTAATCATTATTAACATATGAAAATGTCTAGTTCAGTACTTCAATCTAATAGTTTAAATATACTGATATTAACAGAAATTGAGCAGTTTCCCAAATTTGAAATCTCTATGTCTCTAAAGGTAAACTTTAAATTTAAACAGCTTTTGTTAAAATAGTTTTAGATTTACAGAAAAGTTGCAAATATAGCACAAAGATTGCCTATGTACCCCCATCCTCTTTCCCCTACTTTTAACATCTTACACTGTGGTAGTACGTTTGCCACAACTAAGAAGCTAGCGTTAGTACAGCACTCCTAACTAAACACCACATTTTATTTGGACTTTTACTAGTTTTTCTTAATAGGCCTTCTCAATACAGATAATCTGTTGATTTAAAATAGGATGTCCTCAATGAATATAAAGGAAAAATTTTTTGTGTGTTTTTCATATGGCAAAGCCTGGTTTGGTTTGGTTTTTTGAGAGACAGGGTCTCACTCTCATCCAGACTGGAGTGCAATGGTATGATCATAGCTTACGGCTGCCTCACACTCCTGGGCTCATGTGATCCTACCGCCTTAGCCTCCTGAGTAGCTGGGACTCCAGGCACGTGCTACCATGCCTGCCTAATTTCATTTTGTATAGAGATGAGGTCTTGCTATGTCACCCAGGCTGGTCTCGAACTCCTGAGCTCAAGCAATCCTCCCACATTGGCCTCTCAAAGTGCTGAGATTACAGGCATGAGCCACTGCACCTAGCCCTTCAAGTGGTAAAGCTTGGGCATGGCTAGGCAGTAAGACACAATATAGTATTCAGGGGGTTGCTGTGTGTAATAATCCTAAATGGAGCAGCAGCACAAGCTGATAGAAGTATTGCTAATGGTAACATGATTTTCCAAAATGATAAACACCTCCTAGGAAACATCAAAAACCCCAGTAAACTAGCTTTGATTTACACAGTATATCCTAGTACCTATAGGCTTAGAAATTAACATTGTGTAGAAAATGCTTTGCAAAAGTATGTACAATGGAGTTCGTTTCTAGGCTCACTTAATTATGGTTTTTTTTTCACTTATATGAATGTCCAGCAGGGTATGGAGCGATTTTTTTGTTGTCCTGACTTGGACGGCATCAGTCCTGGGTAGGTACCTCTGCAGCCCCCGGAATAGTCCCTAGTCATTGTAATAAGCAAAAATGTATCCATTCATGTCCAAATTTCCACTATCACCTTTGTTTAAAAACTGTTCGGTTCTTTCAACATTTTCTGTTTACATCCGGTGCTTTTATCTTGTATTTTAAAAAACAGAGGAGAATGGGATATGAATATGTCCAGAGAAATAAGTCCTGATCTAGCCATCTCTAACCTCTCTTTAATCCAAAGAAAAAGAAATATTTCAGAATAATCTAAACTTTCTTCCTTACATTATTTTAAAGTCTATTATATCAGAGCACTAGAGTTCCTGAAATATTTGTTGTATGGACTCTCATCAGTATCCATTCTGTGGCTGACATTTACTCTAATTAGGATAACTCCAGTTTACAGTCCTCTAGAATATTTTTATGGGTAATTTTGAAAAGTTAAATACTTTTCTTAATTTTAGATTTATGAGATATTACTTAGATGATCATAGATCCAGTTATATATTTGTACATAATGACCTGCTTTTAGAATAGCAAATTCTTAATTTTTTGGATCTGAGGATACTTATGAAATCTGATATAAGCCATGGGTACCTCTTCTAGAAAAATACACACAAAATTATATGTAGACTTCCAAAGAGCTCACAGGCCCCTCGAAGCCCAGACCATAATGAATCCTAAGTTAAGAACTTTTGGGTTATAGCAGTTTCCTTCTTATTTGGATGTTGATTATCTGCAGGTGATTTCAGAAGGAAGTATCGTGGTGTTTTAGTCATATTTATTAAGATAATAGTGACCTGCCCGGCTCAGTGGCTCAGCCTGTAATCCCAGCACTTTGGGAGGCCAAGGAGAGTGGATTGCCTGAGCCCGCGGGTTCGAGACCTGTCAGGCAACTTGGCAAAACCTCGTCTCTACAGTAAGTCAAAAAATTAGCCAGGCATGGTAGCGCGTGCCTGTAATTCCTGCTACTTGGAAGGCTGAGGCAGAAGAATCGCCAGATCCCAGCAGATAGATGCTGGGGTGGCCATGAATATGCCTCCAGCCTGGGTGACGGAGTGAAACTCCAACTCAAAAAAAAAAACAACAACATAATAGTGACCTTTAAATATGGCTTTCACTGCTCTTGATGTTTGTTTGTTTTTTCTCAGGCAGTCCTCTTATAACCTTAATATCACATGATCATAGTCAGTTCTCCACAACT
The DNA here is from genome assembly GCA_963574415.1 of Tarsius wallacei. NCBI lineage: Eukaryota > Metazoa > Chordata > Mammalia > Primates > Tarsiidae > Tarsius > Tarsius wallacei. The sequence continues at coordinate 7,308 of CAUYQG010263865.1, forward strand.
TGTTATATTTTTCCCATTATTTCTTAAATTATTTTTGATCCTTTGAGATAGCCACTTTAGTACTGGAAAATGTTTTCTTGGTGCTATGACATTTTAGAGTTATTTAACTTATGACTGAACTATATATATATATAGTGCATTCACCAGTTTAGTGTCTCTGTCTTGAAACAGTAGATATATTCAGTTCTTAAAGTTTTGCCTAACCTCATTCATGAGCACAAAATGTGTCATACTGATGAATAGTGTGTTGGTACAATCCTTTGCTTAGTAATCGTCTCATGATATTTGAAAAGTTTCTTCTTTGTCTATTAATCCTTTCAGATTTCCTGTAATACTTTAAGAACTTTTAAGGTGACCATGTTCGGAACCAGTGATCACTACTTTTGTCTTTCGTAGGCAACTCTCGTATTTGAAACTCTATGGTATTTTCAAGATCTTTTGACCTAAAATGGATGATAGTGAATAAGGAGATTCATAACTTCTGTGTTTAGTAATTCTTCTAGGTTATCTAAGAACTATACAGTAAATAAAAAGTTTGCCACGTATATTCAGTAGACTGGTTGTAAGATGTTACAGCTCAGTGTCTTGAGTTATCCACTGTGGCAGTCTGCAGATCTGATGACCATGAGCTTGTCATAGTAATATTTAAACACGTCAGCAGGAACATCCAGTTTTCAAACATGTAGATGCACTAGATCAGTATGTCTGCAACCACATTGTTCATGGGATGAGCTTCACTCATTTTCTTGTGTTTACACTACAGGTAGGTAATTTCAAAGATAGCAATCAAGAGGTGATACGTCTAGTATCTGTTCCTGTTTCATGGCTCTATTGTGGTTTGGGCTCTCAGTAATCACTGGCCTTTTGAACTTGTGTCAAATAGACGGTAATGCCTCTCAACAACCTCCATTGTGATGTCTATGTTGTGTTGTGCATTAAGAGCAGTAATGAGTTCTAAACTGTAAAGGGATCATTATTCTAAGGAAACATATCAGAATCATATTGAAGTATTCTTAATTAAAAGTGAAAGGGATGGATGGGCAGGAAAACTTTAGATTATGTGATTTCATATAATCTGTTAATTTGGTTGAAGGACTAATAGAGCAGCTTGTCTGCTCTAAATATTTGAATTAGATACTGCCATAGATAAATATACTCTGGTAGTCAGGAAAGTACCCCATTGTTATGACAAGAGCACCAGATCAAAAATCATCTGTGTATCTGTAGGCCTGGCTGTGTGACTCGGGCAAGTTATTTCACTTCTTTGAACCATCTCATTTTTCTTATTCACAAAATGAGAACAATAGTAATTCATGTATCTACTTTCTTTCTTTTTTTTTTTTTTGAGTTGGAGTCTCACTCTGTCGCCCACACTGGAGTGCAGTGGCCACTCCTGGCCACTGCAGCCTCCACCCGCTGGGCTCCGGCGATCCTTCCGCCTCAGCCTTCCAAGTAGCCAGAACTACAGGCACGCGCTATCATGCCCAGCTAATTTTTGATTTATTGTAGAAATGAGGTCTCACCAAGTTGCCCAGGCGGGTCTCGAACCCGCGGACTCAGGCAATCCACTCACCTCAGCCTCCCAAAGCGTGGGATTACAGGCTGAGCCACCGAGCCCGGCTCACATATCTACTTTCTTGGACTATTGGGAATATTAAACCAAATAATATATGAAAAGGCACTGTGGTTCAGGACCAGCCTGGGCAACATGGGGAGACCTTGTCTCTACAATAAATAAATAAAAAATCCTCCTGACTACTGGTCTTCAACTCCTGGCCTCAAGCAGTCCTCCTGATTACTGGTCTTGAACTCCCGGCCTCAAGCAATCCTCCTGATTACTGAGAGCCCAAACCACAATAGAGCCATGCACTGGCTACATGCACCTGTAATTCCAGCTACTTGGAAGGCGGAAGCAGAAGGATCACCTGAGTCCAGCAGGTCAAGGCTGTGGTGGCCATGAGTGTGCCACTTCATTCTAGCCTGGGTGACAGAGTAAGACTCCAACTCAAAAAGAAAAAAGGCACTGGGAAAAGCATCAAGTGCCATATGCATTTGAAGTATTCTTAAAACTGTACTTATGTATATAATTCAGCTCTTTTGAGATGAATAAGTAGTATGTAACTGGAAACTGAAAAGGAAAATAAAAAGACCTGTTGCCATGAGGCAATTTTCTTCCACTTCAGGTTTAAGAGAATTCACAAATGCTTACCTTCGGTGGGTTTTGAGTGAAAATCTGTGAAAGGTGATTGGAAACCATCAGGTTTGTATTTGGTTTGGTCTGGTTTTCATTCCTGAAAAAAGAACAGAACAAGCAGCTCAGAGTATTAGAAGTGGTAGAAGATTAATTTAACAGAAATGTGGGTATATTTATCTTCAGCATTAACACCTAGGAGTAAATACTTGGAGGAAGCCAGATACTGTTTTCATCTTAAAAGAAGCAGTTTAAATAAGAAGGACAAGCCTGGTCAGACCAGCCAAGATCATACCTGGTCCAGCAGACTGTGCAGACCCAGAAGAAAACTGGCGGCTGAGGGGCAACCCTCTTTCTGGTCCCCTCCTGCTGTGGAAGCTTTTCTGTCTTAATAAATTCCTGCTTTCTCAAAAAACAAAACAAAACAAAACAAAAAGAAAATTGGAGGCTGAGACTTTCTGAGCAGGTACCAGGTACCAGGGACTATACCCAGTGTTTTGCATTCATTATTAATTCAGTCTTCACCATATTCTCTGAAGTAGATGAGTACTGTTATTTCCCCCATTTTCTGAGTGAAAAAATTTGAGAGAAGTACCTGCCCCAAATCTGACAGTCATGCCCTCAGCTGCTCGAATGCCTATTGTTTGCACTTTCATTCTATGCACTGGAAACAGCATTATTTCATGGGATCTGAATCTGGTCTCCCAAGTAGGTATTTCTATTGATGGATGTTTTTCTCCAAGTTCATTTTTTAATTTTTTGTATTGATGGGATCTCACTTTGTTGCCCAGGCTGGTCTTGAACTCCTGGCCTCAAGCAATCCTCCTGCCTCATCCTCTCAAAATGCTAGGATTACAGGCATGAGCCACCATGCTGGCTTCTCCTAAGTTTATTAAATGACAATCTGTTTAATAATGTGGAATGAATGAGTTTATCTCGTTCTGCATTTTCCTCTATATGAGTCGACCATTGAGGTTTCAGTCTTAAAATGTGAACACCCATCAGCAACCGGTGGCTTCTGCTGGCAGTCATCCCATATCCCCAGCCCCAACTCCTGCACAGTTTCATAGGTTGTGTCTTTAACATCAGATATCATTTCTTTCAGGGTCCTATTTTTTGTCATTTTATTTATTCATTTATACATATGCAAGCACATATATACATGTGTGCATAAAAAAGGCTGAAGTTGTAAACCAAAATGTAAATCTCCATAGTGTTTCAGTTTGGGAACATGCTTCTTTCATTTGTTCACTGCATTTTCTACATGTTTTGTTTATTAAATAATGAGAAAAATATTTTTTAAAGAAGGAGAAATGTTTGGTTGATTTCTTAAGAATCAGAATTATCTATTGTGTCTGACATGCACTAGGTATGGTAGGATGAGGTTTAAAAGAAGTTATAGAATCTTCAATGTTTAGAGTTTAGCTTGATGACATGAAATACAAAAATTTAAAAAGCATTAATAATAAAAATAGAATCCTTTTTTTTTTTTTTTTTTTTTTTGAGTTGGAGTCTCACTCTTGCCCATATTGGAGTGCAGTGGCCGCTCCCGGCCACTGTAGTCTCGACGTGCTGGGCTCCAGCGGTCCTTCCGCCTCAGCCTTCCAAGTAGCTGGAACTACAGGCGTGTGCTACCATGCCCGGCTGATTTTTTGACTTATTGTAGAGATGAGGTCTCGCCAAGTTGCCCAGGTGGGTCTCGAACCCGCGGGCTCAGGCCATCCACTCACCTCAGCCTCCCCAAGGGAGGGATTACAGGCTGAGCCACCAAGCCCAGCTAAAAATAGAATCTTAAGTATTGAAAAAAGACAGTACAGAGGTGATGTGAGGTTGAGGTCAAGTCACAAATGATAAAGGGGAAAATATCTGAGCGTTGTTTAAGATTGAGTCTTCATAAACCTTCTCCTCACAGCTTCATTCATTTCACAAATATTTATTGAGCAGCTCCTACTCTCTGGGTATATTTTGGGAATACAGTACTAAATGAAATATAATCCCTAACCTTAGCATTTGAGTTTGAATAGTTCTTTATTTATTTTCATCTAAAAAAGAAGCAGTTTAAATAAAAATTACTTGGTCAGGAAGGTATAGCTAGTGGGGGCAAGCCTGTGAATTTAATATTCAGTGCTCAAGACTTCTCCAGGTTGTACTTTATTCCCTAGGTGCATTAAATGATGGTGATGACACTGACTTGTGGAACTACAGGGCTGTTGTGAAGATTCATAAGCAGTATAATACATTCTCTGTATTACTAGTAGTACCTCCAGTGATCATTAGATATGTGTGAAGTTAAAGCTGTGACCTTTTAACTATCTATTTATAGCAAAGTCTAGTAGATAGTGGCCATTTTTTTAAAAATTTCCTTGCCTTGTTATATAAACTTCTCCATCATCTCTGGATTTAGGGGTATATCAGAGAGATCAGGATATGGAATGACTGCTAAGAAGTCAATACTCTTCACCTCAGACTGCCAAGGGCAGTTCTCCCGAGGCCTGTCCTTTTTCTTTAACACAATACACTTACTGATTTTAGCAACTGCGCTTTTTTTGAGTTGGGATTTCCTATCATGAAAATAACTTAGTTGTAACCAGTAAAAGCAACTGGTCTCTTAATTAGAACAATAACCCGTTAAGACTTTGGCCGTTAAATGCAACAAAAGCTCATACAACTTTTTAAGCATCAATTATATATGATTTCGCTCCACTCTCACTGCACTATTGGAATTGAGAAGTTAATCTCCAGCATAAAGTCATCTGTTGTAACAATCTGTAACGGAGTATATAGTAGCAATCTTACTGTCCATTTAAAAGAAATTTTTTTTTTTTTTAGATAACCACCAAGCCTGGCTAAGAAATTTTTAAAAAAATCATATTTAGACAATCTTCTTCCTCTCGTGAACTACTAACCAAACAGGAATCTAAGTTTACATTGTTTTTGAGGCTTTAATTGTCAAAATATTTTCTGGACCAGGCGTGATGGGTCAAGTGAGAGGATTACCTGAGCCCACAGGTTCAAGACCAGCCTAGGCAACTTGGTGAGACCTCATCTCTACAATAAATCAAAAAATTAGCTGGATGTGGTAGCACAACCCTGTAGTTCCAGCTACTTGGAAGGCTGAGGTGGAAGGGACACTGGAGCCTAGCAGGTCGATGCTGGAGTGGCTATGAGCATGCTACTACACTCTAGCCTGGGCGACAGAGTGAGATATATATATATACATATATATATATGTATATATATATCTGCAGCAAAATTGCCCGAAAACTCTCTGAAGTATGTGCAAAAAAAAAAATTGTTCATTGAATTATTTTATATGTGTGGTTTTTCTAAAAATAATCAAAAGGATCCTTTATTTTAAATGTTGATAGTATCATCATTCATCAAAATTATTTATGATAACTGCCTCTTAAATAGTCTTATAAATGATGCCTCCTGAAGTTAAAGGTAATGTGAATTGTTTTAATTACCTCTTCAGAACACAGTAAACAAATAAGAGCAGTAAAAAAAAAATTAACTGTCTCCTGTGAAGTCTTCTAAGAAAGGAAACTATGACAAGTTCCTGATCAGATAAATGACATTCCATTAAAGGGGATTAAAAAGAGATATAAATAAATTTGAATAGAAACGTCCGTTTCCTGGGTTTTGTCCTATAAAACCCAACTCTAGACTTAAAATTATATTCTGGTTTCCCTCTATAAGCAAGAAATTCTAATAGCAGCTCAGAAATGAACTTAACACCTTGGGGAAGCATACTTCTTCACCGCCGTCACATAATGCTCCCGTCTTGCTCAGATCTGCTCTGTCACCTCTGTCAACATGTCCAGGCTTCTCCAGGAGGACAGGGAAATGGTCAACATCTCTGAGATGGCTCCCCCTACTCATGGCTTTCCTGGCACCAACAACATTCCTTCTCAAGCACATACTTTACAGAGGAGCCAAAGCCTGGGGAATCATCACTCCCACCGTGGTGTCCACCTTAGCCCTCCAGATGCCACTGCTGTGAGGAGGAGCCATCACAGTTGCCACAGCAACACAGCTTCTCTGATCCAGTGGGTTCACTGCTGTCAGACACTGCCCAACAGACCACCTGGTAGGCCGATTATTTTTCCCAAAGGTTCACTGCTGGGATCTTCCTGAGCCGTGGTACTTTATGAGTCATAGGGGGTCTGATAAGCGAGTTTGTGACATATCCAGACAAAGGAGATTATTGTAAACTAATTCATTCTCTTCATTATAAATCCAGATCTGAATTGGGTCACTGTAGTTGCAGGCCTTAAGCATGGCCAGGCCTCCCTTCTGACTTGGACGGCCCTGGGCCACCAGACATTTGTTGGTCTAGAGGTGATTAAAGCTCTCCACGTTAAAGGGCTTTGGGGTGTTTTGGCCCTCTGTTGATAAAAATGGGTTGCTGGGGTGTGGCATGGGGCCCAGATATCTGCATCTCTGGGTAAATATTATCCAAGTACCATTTAAAGGATTTACAACCCAACTTTTGTCTCAATTCAACAAGTTCACTGATATTTCCCTAGCTTTTGATCTTCAGCTCAGGTCTTAAGGAAAAATATTTCTCCTTGCATTCATCCAACCAGACGTGTGCCAGCCTCAAAGAGTTATATGTCATGGTGTTCCAGCCTTTAGTAGATCTGCAGGGTCGCCTTTCTTGGAAAATGCGTCCTACTTTAGAGCAAGGGATGAAGAAGAGCTTCCATCCACACACCCAGATCCGAAATGATATTTCCAGATTTTCTCCTCCCAGGTATCCATGCCACTGTCATATTGTCCAAGTTCATGGAAATACTGTCTGTTCATGGCGAACAATCCTCCAGCCATTGTAGGTGACTTTACTCGTGCAGTGGCTCCTTCCGCTCCTCCTTACTCAGAAAGGGGGACAAGATCCCACTGGAAGTGCAGCCACCAGCTGAACCCTCCACGGACGACAGGGGACGAGCTGTAGGTGAGTGTGTCAGTGCTGATGATGTCAACCACGGTCTGCCGGTGTTCGCGGATGATAACCAGCAAGGGCTGCAGCCACATCACATTCGCTTCACAGTGGCTGTCCAGGAACACAAGGACTTCTCCTGTCACGTGGGCTGCTCCAATCACTCTTCCTTGAATCAGTCCCTCATGCTTTGTATTTCATATTACTTTAACTTTTCCAGGAAGGTATTTTTTAACATATGCATCTAGTTCTCCTTTCAAATCACTGAAGTCACTGTTGTCATCCACGAGGATGATTTCATGAAGAAGGTGCGCCGGCGTGCGGTCTGTAACACTGTGCACCGTCCGGAGCAAGACAGAAAAAGCTTCATTATAGAAACAGATAACAACACTAGCAACTGCCAGGTCAGTGGGGCAGGACTTTTCTTAACATGCCGCATGCCTTGTGTCTGGCACATCTCTACGGTAGCCCAAGCGGTTACTGATAAGCATGTTAAAGGCATGTTTCTGATAGCCCTGATCACTCAACTCCTGATCACCTTCATTAAAAATCATACCTTTAGCCGGGCGTGGTAGCGCACGCCTGTAGTTCCAGCTCCTTGGAAGGCTGAGGCGGAAGGATCGCCGGAGCCCAGCAGGTCGAGGCTGCGGTGGCCGGGAGCGGCCGCTGCACTCCAGTCTGGGCGACGGAGTGAGACGCCAACTCAAAAAAAAAAAATCGCA
>CAUYQG010263873.1:0-20467 GCA_963574415.1 Tarsius wallacei
GAGATGAGGTCTCACCAAGTTGCCCAGGCGGGTCTTGAACCTGTGGGCTCAGGCAATCCTATCACCTAGCCCTCCCAAAGTTCTGGGATTATAGGTGTGAGCCACTGTGCCCAGTCCTGTCTTATTCTTTTAAAAAATTCAGTTCATTATACATGTCAGATTTCTAGATTTTTCTGTTTATAATTTATAATTTAGCATTTAATGGAGTCCCTCTGCTAATTATATAGTATATACTTTCCTAAATTTATTTAATCACAAAGATATTCTTAGTTACAGCCTATTATCTTAAAAACGAAATTCTCAGTGTTTTGACCACTATATGAAAACTATCATCTTGGCTTTTGAGGTTATTCCTAAACTGCTTTCAATCACATCTCTGAAGAAAGTACTTAGACATCAGAAACCCTTTGATGTGAATAGTTTGATGATTTTCATATCTACTCATGGGTCTTTAAGAAACCACTCAGCCCACCTTGACCCACAATGCGGCTAACTGCAACATATTCAAGTACTATCAGAATTATAAAAATCATTTCATTGTTTTTGCATTTCAGGCTAATTTTGAAGCAATTATAGACTTACAGAAGGTTATAGGAAAGATCCTGTGTACTTTTAATTGAATTTCATCAAATAGTGACATCTTATAGAACTGTCGTATAATATTAGAATCAGGGAAATGACTTTGGTACTGTGAGTGTATCTTGCAGATAAAATATGTCATAGGCTCCTCCTACAAATTCAGGTGCACAGGATTTTTTACTTAATCTAATCAATCGTATATCTGTGTATTTTTCCTCTGAAACTGAACATTTCTTTTCTTTTTTTGTTTTGTTTTGTTTTTTGAATTGGGGTCTTACTTTGTTGCCCAGGCTGGAGTACAGTGGCACAGTCACTCACGGGTCACCATAGTCTTCACTTCCTGGACTCAGGCGATCCCTCTGCCTCAGCCTACCAAATAGCTGGGACTACAGGCACGCACCACCAAGCCTGGCTAAGTTTTTTACTTTTTGTAGAGACGGGGTCTCGCTATGTTGCCCAGGCTGATCTTGAACGCCTCAACCTCCCAAAGTACTGTGATTGCAAGTGGGGAGCCCTCTTTTTTTTTAATTAATAGAGAAAAGGCATACAGATTTTATTTAATGTAGACCTAACCTCCCAATGAGTTACAGAAGCTTTCTGTACATTCTTTTTCTAAGTGATACCAACTTACTTATTCATGCAATCTATTCCACAATACACTTAACAGCAGTCTCAGTGTAACAAAATCAACACAACAGCTCCACAATAATCGCTGAGTAGAGTTTAAGAAATTTTCTGTTATTTTTGCCTCTAAGCTATCCTACATAACTAGATGTGGAGTCAAATTACAGTGTATAAAAATGTATAAAAATCACTAGAATCTTTCCTTTCTAGGCAAGTTTATCCCCTATTCCATATGTATTTTGACTCATTTGTCTTAGTTCGCTTTACTGTTTATATATTAGTACTTGACCTCTTTGTCCAAACATTTTAAGATGTATGTTGTCAAGCAAGGAAAAAAGTTGACAGAATTTTACAATAAACCCTCATAACCTAGATTCTTCAGTTACCATTTTACTACATTTACTTTGTGACATACTATTCATCCATTCATTTCTGTATCCATCCATCAGTTGATCTCACTTTCTAATTGCAAAGAAAGGCAATCAGTGAAATGGTATAAAATTTCAGCATGCATACGTGGATTGTTTTTCTTCTTTCCTTTCCTTTTCTTTTATTTCTTTCTTTCTTTTTTCTTTTTTTGAGTTGGAGTCTCTGTCACCCAGGCTAGAGTGCAGTGGCCTGCTCCCAGCCACCACAGCCTCCACCTGCTGGGCTCCGGCGATCCTTCCGCCTCAGCCTTCCAAGTAGCTGGAACTACAGGCACTTGCCACCACACCCAGCTAATTTTTTTGATTTTTGGTAGAGATGAGGTCTCACCATGTTGCCCAGGCTCATCTTGAACTCCTGGACTCAGGCAATCCTCTTGCCTCGGCCTTCCAAAGTGCTGGGATTACAAGCTTGAGCCACTGAGCCCAGCCTAGATTGCTTTTCTAAAATTACGAATTTGATTTTATAATGAGGTGAAATACTTAAATGGTTCCCAACACAAATCAGAGACATCTACGACCCTAGTGCCATCCCTCTTTCCTTTCTTCTCCTTTCCTCATTGGTAGCCATTCCAAAATTTCATTTCTCCTCCTATTATTTTCATTTTAATATAAGCAGCTAGAAAAATGTTTTTATATTCCCTCTGTTCTTCCCTGTTCATAGCTGTGTGTAGGAGCCATTGATAAGAGTAGCACCTACAAGATATTCAGCCAACCAACTCATGATTGGTAATTGAATCCTTTTCGTGTTTCTAGTGTGGAGAAGGTTGAGGTTGTTAAAATAGCTTGTGTTAGGACTTATCTGACACTCATTCACACACACACACACACACACACACACACTCATAAACTCTATTAAGTAGTCTCAGTTGCTAGGGAAATGGGATTGGGTTCCAGTACCTGGAGTGGTGGGAATTAATGATGAGTGGATTTGGTGTAATAAAACCTAATTTCCTGGCAACTTACCAGCTAACCGAGTCAATCTATTACACTGGGGATAAATTCAGCCAAGAGGACTATCATGCTCCCATTACTTCTCTTTGCAAAGACCAGCTATTGGTTAAGTAGTGATAGCTATCAGTTTAGGAATAGCCAACAACTACAGAACTGAGTCAGACCAAAGCCTCAGAATTATCCAGTTGGAAGAACATTGTTGTGGTTGAGGAACAACTTTTTTTTTTTAACCCTTTAGAGAGACATCCTGAGATTTCTCATTTAGATTTACTTTATGGGTAGAGGCAAATCTTTCCCCAGAAGTGGCTCTGTGGCAGTCACAGGTAAGGAGTCAAAGAGAGGCCAGGTGAGCAGTGTGTTTCCTAGGAAAAGTCAATAGTAGTGTTCTCTGGTTAAATCCGATAACTCTGTTCTTTGTTTAGCAACAACAAAGTTGAAAAGAGTGTTACTTGTGTGTTCCCAGGTGTCATTTGAACGACACTCTCCACCCTTCTACCACCCTCTTAACTCCCTGTCATTGGCTAATCTCAGACCTTAGGGATCAAGATAACATAAATCAGTCTTCCAGTGTGATGGCCTGCAGAAACAAATACCTCCCCCGTATTTTTTAAAGTTCTTGGTAGAAATCTGAGTGTGTTTCTATAGGTAGGAGGGTTGCCAGAAGTTCAAGGCTTAAGTGTGCTATAGCACCTGTGAATGACCACTGTACTTCAGCCTAGACCCTGCCCATAAACAGTAAACAAACAAACACTTTTGATTTCCTACCTGAAATGCAATTGTTTAGACTATGTGGGAACTTAATTTATTTTAATAATAAAACAGTAGTTTTTGGCCAGGCGTGGTGGCTCACCCAGCTCACATGTGGGCTCAGGCAACCCTCTCACCTATAATCCCAGCACTTTGGGAGGCCAAGGTGAGAGGATTGCCTGAGCCCACATGTTTGAGACCAGCTGGGCAACTTGGCAAGACCTCATCTCTCCAATAGATCAAAAAATAAACCAGGTGTGGTAGTGCACGCCTGTAATTCCTACTACTTGGAAGGCTGAGGTGGAAGGATCGCCGGAGCCTAGCAGGTCGAGACTGCGGTGGTGGTGAGCGTGCTACTACCCTCCAGTCTGGGTGACAGAGTGAGACTCCAACTCAGAAAACAAAAACAAAGCAGTAGTTTTTCACATGAAGAGAAAAGAAAATGACTCTTGGTAGGGTTGAAATTCCCATGGCTTCCTCTGCTTCAGGCCTTCTGGTGCTATAGAAGTTGGTTCTGCATTTTTCTATCTGTACCCAAACAAAAAAATACACATCTGTTTTTGTTTGTTTGTTTTTTGAGTCGGATTTTCATGGTCTGTCACCCATGCTGGAGTGCAGTGGCATGTTCACGGCCACTGCAGCCTTGACCTGCTGTGCTCAGGCAATCCTTCCACCTCAGCCTTCCAAGTCGCTGGAACTACAGGCACACGCCACCATGCCTGGCTAATTTTTTTGATTTATTGTTAGAGACGAGGTTTCGCCAAGTTGCCCAGGCTGGACTTGAATCCCTGGCCTCAGGTAATTCTCTTGCCTCTGTCTCCCAAAGTGCTAGGGCTATAGGCGTGAGCCACCGTGCCCGACTACACATCTGTTTTTGAATGTCACCAATAAATTACACTCAAAGTGTTTGTGATCTTAGCAGATTTTACTGAACATTTTAGGGTAAGGAGAAAAGGGAGATTATATCACAACCACTCATCAAGCACTTAAAAACTATATTAAGTTATTTATGTCACATCCCAAATAGGTTTTCCCCTTACCTCATCTTTCCCCAGTAGAGTGGAAATTTTCTTAGGTGTGAATAAACATCCAGCAATGTGTTTGGATCATGTATATCCCTTGTGATTGCCAGCAGCTGCACAAGTGAAAAAAAAGTCTGAATTTATTAGTAGGTTCTAGTCTTGATTCACTGACCAGCATGTCTTGGCTACAGTAGGGCCTTGGAAAATGAAACTTGACCTAAGTTGTTCCCAAAGAGAACTAGAACTCCCAAAGTCCTCTATTTCTTTCTATCTCTCATTTTTGTTCATTTGTTTTGCTCTTAGATTTTGCTGCAGGTCAGCAACCCTGCCACATGGAACAGAAATCTTCCCTGCTTAAATATCCTTTGTTCACCAGCTAGACTGAGGATGCAAGCTGTTCATCCAAAGACAAAGTCATAAGGAAAATGAATCTTGTTGGTCCAGCAGATGAGAAGTGCCCCAAACAGCATTAATCAACCTTGGTCAATGAGCTCAGGGATGTATTGTGGAAGAGGAATTGGGAAAGATTATTGTGTCAACCTTAAACAATGAGATTCAGAAAAATATGATTAAGTCTAAAGTTTATTTGAGCACAAAGCTTGAGGGAGGCCACCTGGAAACACAGATTCCAAACAAATGGGGTTAGCATTCCTAAGTGAGAAAGTTAAGGTTTCACTCACACAGTCAGTTCACAGGGTTGCAACATTTCTCTGACAAGGTCGGTGCATATGCCATAGCAATTTGATTGGTTACAGCTTGTTACATTCCAAAAAAGATTGTTTTAACATTCCATGAGGAAGGGTGGTCATCTGAGGGAGATCTCATTTCTGGTGCCTTGAGGCTTTTCCTAATAATTTACAGGACAAAGCAGAAGTCACAGCCACAGGTTACATAACTCAGGCCACATAGCCACATGTCTCTCAAGGCTCAAAATAATGTAAAGCTCCATTAGCTTTAAGTTTGCTTTATTTCATTTCACAGTTATTATATTTAATCATGAGAGCTTTATGTGGGTAATGACCTCTATTTCAAAACATAGGGTTCAGGTCAGCAGCCAGCCTCAGAGCCCTCTCGTAGCACAGTAGGGCATCACTCACTTCCCCTTTCAATTTGTGGATGAGTCCAAGGAGGCTGAAACTTTCCACAATACGTACATTCCGGTGAATACATCTTTTAGCCAATTTCTCTAAAGCATGGAGAAGTTTTCCCCTGGCATAGGACATTTTTTCTATTTTCAGACCTTTTAAATAATGGGTGATTGCTTTATCTTCAGATTTCCTGTGATGTTCTTGGAACTGGCCATAGCGGTAATGAATCTCTTGCCGTATGTGATCGTCAATGATCTCCATGCATAACGCTTTCTGAAAAGTATCCTCAGCCTGTCCGTGGTCGCCTATTTCTGCAAACATTTCAGCCAGGTCAACATAAGCCAACTCAAATGTGGGCTTGAGTATTAAAGTCTTTTGAAATTCACATATAGCCAATTGTACCAATCTGGCCACATCTCCTCTATCCTGCCCTCTAGGCTGCATGTTCGTAGCTTCCTTAATTTGGATCATTTGTGCCCTGTAGCAAAGCCCTATCTGGTGATGCAGGAAGGCAGAGGTGGGTGTGTCCTGCAAGGCTGTTTTTAAGAGCAGAAGAGCTTTATTCAGAGAGCCCTTTCTTCGGTAAAACTTGGATGCATATCGAAGGACATAGACCTTTGAGGACTTGCTAGCCAGAGCCTCTTCAATGTATCTTTCTCCTTTTGCTTCCTGTTCTACATCCTGAAGCTTCAGTGCAAGGAGAACCTTAATATATGCATCTTCTGGATTTAGCCTGACTGCCCGTTCTAGGGGCTGCAGAGAAATTGCAGTATTTTTCTCAGCTGATATGTGAAAGCTATCCAGGCGATAGATGGTAATTGCATACCCGGTGCTGAATTCAGGGTTGTCAGGGTCCACTTCCAGAGCCTTTTCAAAGCAGGCCTTGGCCCGTTCATAATTCTTTCTTCCACATTTCATCAAGGCCCATCCTTCCTCACAGTCCATTTCCGGACACTCCATTCTATAGCGGGAAGGATTTGCAAACTTCTTGCAAGTGTTCTCCACCTTGTCCAGGTAAGTCTGGGCTTCTGCCAGCCTGCCCATGTGGTAATATACCCAGGCAAAGTTGCCCCAGGTCACCAGACTTCTCACATCTGCTTGGTCAGTGTGTTCTCTCTGGATTAAGTCTTCAGCCTCTTTCAAGCTCTCCAGGGCTTCCTCATTCTGACCTTTCAAGTATTTCACATAGGCCAGTAGGTTGTGGATTCCCACATTGTATTTGGTGTCTAGGAAATGAATCTCTTCCCAGACCCTGTTTTCTAAATCAGGCATTTCAAGGGCTTCAACGAACAACCCCCATGTGAAGTGACATCTCAACTGAACCAGGCTGTCTTCAATGAGATTTCCATCAGATTCGTCGCTGCAAAAATAGACAGCAATTAATTCTATTTTGGTGGAGTATTCAGTATACTGAAACTAGAGCCAGCACTTCAAATAGTCAGATGTTCTCCCTCCCAATATCCCTGCCTGCTTATCTATTGCTTTTCTGGGTTCTATGGTAATGTCATTAGGAAAAACAGCAGGTTGACATTAAAAACAACAACAACAAAACAGGAAATGCTAAGCGTTTCATGGTTATGGTTCTGACAAGTTGGTTATATGATGTCTAAAAGTCAACTCAAAGGGGTTGGCCAGGAGTGCAGTGGCTCATTCCTATAATCCCAGAATTTTGGGAGGCTGAGGTAGGAGAATTGCTTGAGGCCAGAAGTTCCAGAGCAGCCTGGGCGAAAAGGCAAGACCCTATCTCTAGAGAACAAGCATTTTTAAAGAGCCTGAACTCTGCTAATGTCAAATAATTTCAGCCTCACCCTCAACACTGCAAAATCTGTGTTGGGAAATTGAGATTAGGAGTGAGCAAATCAATATTGCACCTAAGAATGCTCACTGAAAATAGTCACCACCCCTCAGGAAGACAGAATCAGGAAAAGCTTTTGACCCAAATGTCCACTTGTGCCCACTGCAGCCCATGGTAGGATGAGGACAGACACTGCCCAGGGGAAATTATTCAGACTGACTACCATTACTCTAGAGAGCCAGTTTGAATGTTTGGAGATGAGCCATTCCAGGTTTTCTAAATATGGACCCCAGTCTCAGACTCCTCAGCTGCTGGCCTAGCCAGTACACTTTTGAGAAGTAGAAAGAAGCCGGGCTCGGTGGCTCAGCCTATAATCCCGCGCCTGGGGAGGCTGAGGTGAGTGGATTGCCTGAGCCCGCGGGTTCGAGACCCGCCTGGGCAGGCGAGACCTCATCGCTACAATAAATCAAAAAATTAGCCGGGCGTGGTAGCGCACACCTGTAGTTCCAGCTACTTGGAAGGCTGAGGCGGAAGGATTGCCGGAGCCCAGCAGGTCGAGGCTGCGGTGGCCGGGAGTGGCCACTGCACTCCAGTCTGGGCGACGGAGTGAGACTCCAACTCAAAAAAAAAAAAAAAAAAAAGAAGTAGAAAGAGACTCCTCCTTCTTCTGAGTGATATCATGACAGGGTGGCTTGCACCCTGATATGTGGAAAGTATTCTAGATTTCAGCTCTCACTGAGATTGTAGAACCTCAAGTGCACAACTTGCCAACCTGCCAGAAGAGTCATCGTTCTTTCTTAGTAGGTAGTTGTTCATCAACATGTGTCCTCTTGGCTTGGGTCTTGGGAAGACTATGGGGTCGAATGTCATCATAGAGTTGTTCTCACACTCTAAAATAGGAATGCTGAGAGCCTAACGCTCTCTTTTTAGCTAGTGAGCACCCAGAGAGTACTGTTATTAGTAGTTTTCTGTTGTTGTTGTTTTTTGAATTGGAGTCTCACTCTGTCGCCCAGACTGCAGTGCAGTGGCCGCTCCCGGCCACTGCAGCCTCGACCTGCTGGGCTCCGGCGATCCTTCCACCTCAGCCTTCCAAGTAGCTGGAATTACAGGCATGCGCTACTATGCCAGCTGATTTTTTGATTTATTGTAGAGATGAGGTCTCGCCAAGTTGCCCAGGCAGGTCTCGAACCCGCGGGCTCAGGCAATCCACTCACCTCAGCCTCCCAAAGCGCGGGATTACAGGCTGAGCCACTGAGCCCGGCTTAGTAGTTTTCACGTTATTGTCAAATTATGGATATGTGCATGAGTGTGTGATGACCCAATCCTTCTATGCATGGGTAGATGGGGACTTGTCCCCATAGGTTGTCTGGCATTTCTTTGGATTTTGTCCCCTTAAGCTGTCTTGATCAGTGAGCATGAATGGAAGGAGGAATTCAATCTGCTTCTCTGTCCCTGCATCACTGGGATCAGGAGTGTTGCAATGTGGGCTTTATTCAGTCTGGGATAGTTTAGAGCTCTCTTAGGCCACCTCGGGTCAGGGAGTTTTAGAAACATAAGCATAAGCATTGGAAAACCTCTCAGGTAGCCTTCCTCCCTGGCCTGGGAAGAAGGAAGGCTTGCTTTCTGTAAACTCCGCAGATGCAGACATAGTTGACATCATTTTATGACCACCAGCCCATTGTATGAAAGAGGGACTTAGGCCGGGTGCAGGGGCTCAAGTCTGTAATCCCAGCACTTTGGGAGGCTGAGATGAGATGATTGCCTGAGTCCAGGGGTTTGAGACCAGCCTGGGTAACTTGGCAAGACCTCATATCTACAATAAATAAAAAGAATTAGCTGGGCATGGTGGTGCATGCCTGTACTTCCAGCTACTTGGAAGGCTGAGGCGGAGGGATCACCTGAGCCCAGCAGGTTGAGGATGTGGTGGCTGTGAACATGCCACTGCACTCCAGCCTGGGCGACAGAGTTAGACTTCAACTCAAAAAAAAAGAAAGAGGAACTTGAGTATTCTCTTGGTGAATTTCACTGCAATCCCTCACAAGTGATTTCTTCTTGAGACAGGCATAAATGTTTGCTGGAGAAGGGATCCTGGTGGAGGGACCCCCTTTGCTGTAAGCCCTTCCTCTCCCACTGAGTTGCAACATCAGATGAGAGAACTCTGGCAGGCCAGTGTGTTTCTGGGCAGAAAATATTAGCAGTTTACCAGTTCTAACAAAATCAGGAAAAAGAAAAGGAATATATATTTTCTGGAACAAATACATCACAACTATGATACACTTTCTTATTTTCAAACATCTGGTATAGTGATTTTTCAAATTTTAGCTTGTAACATGATCAACTGGAAGACTTATATAACATGCAAATAAGTGAGAGGCCCCCACCCTGAAATTTTTGAATCAACAAGTTTAGGGTAGGGCCTGAGAATTTGTATTTCTAACAAGCTTTCGGGTAATGCTGATATTGCTTGTCAGGAGATCATACTTTGAGAAAGATTGATTTAGGGAAAAGGAAATTTTATAGTAATCACGGTTTCATAGTTTCACAGCAATTGCAAAATTTGACTTGGTATTTAAAAGAGCAGAGAAATGACCATCTTTGAAAATATCTTCTTTTTCCCACCTGAATTTAACAAAGTATCAAATCAAAATAGCTTGTCTTTCCCACCTGGATGCCTGAAAGGCTCTAAATGCTTTTGCCCTGACTTTCTCCCCCCTGGGCTCAGGCCTCTGTTCTCTGGTGAACAGTCTATATGTGTTCCTTGGATAACTGTCCCTCCATTATAAAGTGCTACACAAATGACATCTCTTTTGGAAATAAGATCACTTTTTCATCTGTTCCCTTAAGAGCACTGCTGCAAGCTAGCTCACGCCTATAATCCCAGCACTTCAGGAGGCTGAGGTGAGAGGATTGCCTGAACCCAGAGGTTCGAGACCAGCCTGGGCAATTTGGTGAGACCTCGTCTCTACAATAAATCATAAAAATTAGCCAAGTGTGGTGGTGTGCACCTGCAGTTCCAGCTACTTGGAAAGCTGAGGCAAAAGTATTGCTGCAGGTTAAGGCTGTAGTGGCCGTGAGCGTACCACTGCACTCCAGCCTGGGTGACAGAATGATACTCTGACTCAAAGAGAGAAAAAAAGAAAGCACTGCTTCTCTTATTCACTGACTTTCTTTACTAAGCAGGCTCTGTAGTAAGTCATTTGGGGAACTTGTTCTGTCCATATATTCTCTTCTTATTCCTTTGGCTCTGTTTCCTTCACTTTCACTATGTTCCGTGCTCAGGAAGTTGACTCTATGGACTTTATTAACTGGCGTTCTTTTATTTTTTATTTTTGGCCCCCTTGGAAGCACCAGTCAGAACTTAGAATGCAGGCCAGGCATGATGGGTCTCACCTGTTATCCAAGCACTCTGGGTGACGGAGGCAGGAGAATTGCTTGAGCCCAGGAGTTCGAGATCAGCCTGAGCAATATAGCAAGCCCTGACCTCTACAAAAAAAATAAAAAAAGATAGACAGAGGTGGTGGTACACACCTGTAGTCCCATCTACTCTGAGGGTGAGATGAAAGGATCGCCTGAGCCCAGGAGGTAGAGGCTGCAGTGATCCGTGATTGTGCCACCGCACTCCAGCCTGACAACAGAGTGAGACCCTGACTTAGAAAAAAAAAGAAAAAAAAGTTTTTAAAATGAAAGAAATTAGAGTGCAAGAGGAGGTAAAGGTCATGGGATTAATTCTCAAACTCCCACTGTGCTCTGCTTTGGGTTGTCAGTGGTTGAGTTTTTCACCAAAGACCTCTTGACGCTCTCCTACAGCTGCAGCTAAAGGTCTCCCTGGGCCTGATGACTGCTTCCTGTATGCCTAAGACTGTCATGTTACCATGTTGTAATTCTCCCCTACCCCTCACCAACCACCACCATCTCCTGTTGATTTCCCTAAGCTTTGCCCACATTATTTTTTTTGTTTGTTTTATTTTGTTTTTGAGTCAAGGTCTCATTCTGTCACCCAGACTGGAATGCAGTGGCACGATCATGGGTCACTGCATCCTCGACCTCCTGGGCTCAGGTAATCCTCCTGCCTCAGTCTCCTGAATGGCTAGAATGACAAGCATGTGCTACCATGTCAGGCTAATTTTTTGATTTTTGTTGTTGTTGTTGTTGTTTTTTAGAGATGAGGTCTCACTATGTTACTCAGCCTGATTTTATTTTATTTATTTTTATTTTTATTTTTATTTTGTGAGTTGGAGTCTCACTCTGTCGCCCAGACTGGAGGGCAGTGGCCACTCCCGGCCACCGCAGCCTCGATCTGCTCAGCCTGATTTTAAACTCCTGGGCTCAAACAATCATCCTGCGTTGGCCACCCAAAGTGCTGGGATTACTACAGGAATGAGCCACTGTGCCCAGACCACACCATCTTAAATAGCCCCCTTATTCAACTCTCCTCAGGTGCCTATCAGATTCAGAACCATGAGTGGAACAGCTCCCTTAGAAGGCAGCCTGCCACACAACTGACCCTTAAGGAAATCCCACAGTTTGGGAGGCTGAGGTGAGGGGATTGCCTGAGTCCATGGGTTCAAGACTAGCCTGGGCAACTTGGTGAGACCCCCCCCCCCACCATCTCTATAATAAATCAAAAAATTAGCCGGAGGTGATGGCATGCATCTATAGTTCCAGCTACTTGGAAGGCTGAGGTGGAAGGATTACCCAGGCCCAGCAGGTCGAGGCTGCGGTGGCTGGGAGCGTGCCACTTCTCTCCAGCCTGGGTGACAGACTGAGACTCCTATTTTTTTTTTTTAAAAAAGGCCGGGAGTGGTGGCTCAAGCCCATAATCCCAGCATTTTGGGAGGCCGAGACGAGAGGATTACCTGAGCCCACTGGTTCGAGACCAGCCTGGGCAACATGGTAAGACCTTTTCTCTACAATAAATTTAAAAATTAGCTGGGCACGGTAACGTGTGCCTGTAGTTCCGGCTACTTGGAAGGCTGAGGCAGAAGGATCACCTGAGCACAGCAAGTCAAGGCTTCGGTGGCTGGGAGCGTGCCACTACACTCCAGTCTGGGTGACAGAGTGAGATTCCAATTCAAAAAAAAAAAAGGAAAGTGTTGAAAAGTGCACAGAAATAAGGCTGGTGAAGCAGAGAAAGGCTTTACCTCCTGGTGCTGTGACTGGAGAGCAGGGGCTCCATGGTGCTCTGGTTCAGGCTGGAGACTCCTCCAAGGCTTGTTGACAGAGTTCTAAGGCTTCTCAGATAAGCACAGGGACCTATATATGGGAGGTATCCCCGGGCAATTTTTCACACCCTTGAGGCCCAAAGGAATTGGCAGGGTAAAAGTGAAACTTACAGAGAGAGGGCTGTCTCTGCTTTGATGACAAATATGTGCTCAGTTTTGACAGCTAAGAGGATGTTTGTGAGAAGCAGTTTTGATATGCAAATTTCCTACTGAGGTCAATGTGACCAAGGAGATAGAGGATAACTGGACCTTATGGCGACAATTCAAGTGTTGGGAAAAGGCCAGTGAAGGGCAGGGATGCATATTTCTGTGAATTATGTCAGACTTTGTTGTCAAATTTGTTGCTATCACATGTATCCAGCCTGGTGGTCCTAGGGAGTTCTGTCGCGGAAGCTCCTTGGACCGGGGTCAGTGGTTTATACCTAAAGGAAAACTGTGGAGAGCCATTGTCAATTTGTGGAAGAACGAGGTTGCAGGTAGTTAGGTCCTCATCTCTGGGTTTTGAGATACTGACCTGAAAGAAAAGTCCTTATACATGCTAATCACAGTTATCGGCAACATTCATATGAAGTCTCCTTTGTCTACACTCCTCAGCAACATTTGGATTATTGCCAACTCAGACTATAGAGGGATCTACTCAAGGGTATTGACTATTTAGATGACCTTCACTGTTCACCATCAGTGGTTAAACAACCATGTTTGAGCTGGTCAACAGAGGAACGTATGCATATAGTCAGAGAATGTAATGGGGCCCCTGGGGTTGACGGTACTTTATGATGTATGGACATTAACATCTGAATTCATGTAATTCTCTGGATTGTTCTCACGCTTCTGTTTCCATTTTCTTTTTTAGAACACCTGTTACAAAGCAATAGCCAGTACCCCATGACTCTAAAATAAAAACAAAAAACCCCAACAGCCACCAGAAAGTCAATCAAACAACACTCACATGTTTTTTGTTCTGGGGGTTATTTTTGAGTCGGAGCGCCCAGGCTGGAGTGCAGTGGCACGTTCACGACTACCGCAGCTTCGACCTGCTGGGCTCAGCCGATCCGTAACTGCCTATACAGCTAGTAGGGAAAAAGGATAATTTAGAAAACTGATACTCTGAAATCCTCTTGTGAAGTATCCCTGAATCATCCTGTATGTTTCTGTATCTTGGTTACCAAGATAAGCAACAGGGCAAAGAATGAGAGCAATTTCTCTTGAGTGAGTGATACAGATAATCACCAGGTGAAACTGGAGCCTGGTGGTGCTGCTTTTGTCTTTGTCCTGTAACTAGACTACATCCCCCAGGCTCCTTTGTGGTAAGGAGTGGTCATGTGCCTGAGTTTTGGCTGATGGAATACAGGCAAGCATTATGTGTGCTGTTTCCTGGTCTAGCCCACAAAACGCCCATGCATGGCCTTCCACGCTCTTTCCTCTTTTATGTGAACACTTAGAAACATTGTCTTAAATATAGTGCTTCATTGGACTAGTTTAAAAAAATAAGAAAGAAAAAAAAAATTAGAAGAAGCCTTAGTCCCTGAATCACTGCATGGAGGATAGCTACCTGTCAATCAGGATTATGAGAGATAAATTTATATGTTGTTTCCTAAGTCACATTTTAGTTTTCCTAAGTCATATTTTAGTTTGTCTAACAGTGTGTATTGCCATAACTAATAAAGATGATTCAAAATAATTAAACTTGTGTATACTTTCCCAAATCTCAGATATCGTGATCTGTTCAAATTCAGACTATTTACTTTTGTTGGGCTTGACAATACTTTAGTTCTTTCGTAAAAAGAGAGTTGCTAAGACACTAAGAGACTAATACTTTTCAGAATAGTTTCTACGAGCTTTTAGTACCTATGTACTGAGATGATCCCATAGGTTAGATATTCCTTGTATTGTTTCAGTATTCTTAATGATGGTGGTAAATAGCCCAATCTGTCTTGGACCTCTCTGACTGGTCTTGCTGCACTGTAATTGGTGATGCATAATGAAGAGGTGACTACAGCAAGAGCTGAATATCTTCAATGTCAATCCTCTCCAGCCAAAGACCACCAGGAATGTATAGGGCAAATTACTCATTGCAGTGAAAGCGGACGTATACCATGGGGAACAATGGCGCATCTCAGTAAGAAGGTGTTAAAAAGGATTGATCAGATTTGGGCTTGTGTTAGGTGACTGTGGGGAAGATTTAAGGAAATGGGGCTTTCCTTGAGATTGGATGCTCTCAGGAAGCAGGAATGATTCTATGATTGAGTATCTGAAGTCACATCTGGAAAAAGTGAACTAGACCAAAGCTACAGGTATAATTTGAATAGAAGTAGCAGTCGCTTGCAACCAGGGTAAGGGGTTACTTGGTTATCTTTGGACCCATTTGGACAATATTCATATTTTTTCTGTGCTCAGGTGTGTTTACAGAATGGCCTTGTATTTAGTCTTGATCCATCATGGTCACAGAGTGGCCTTGTCTGATGTTGATGTTCTCTGAAGTTGTTTACAAGCTATAGGAGAATACCAGGCCAGCTTCCAGATGTCTGGGGCTGCATTTTCCTGTCAGATAACTTCTGTGTTATCACTCCAGGAGACAGAGGGATATCTTGATCTTTCTAAAGCCAGTAGCTATATAGACAAGAAGGACTACCCAGAAAGGAAGTATTACACAGGATTTTATGCAATCATAGTTCAAATATGCAGATCTCTTAGGAAACAGATTTGCTTGAGAAGGGGCATAGTACAAAATCTCCCTGTGTGATTAAAAGCTTCTTTCCATGTCTATTCGAGGAGGGATTTAGGCAACTTGAGATAGACCGCATCTGCCTGTTAGCATGAGACAAGTTCCTAGAAGAGTGTTCTGGTCTTCTTATCATTACAAGCACAGGATAAGATCCATATGTTCTTCCCCAAACCCATCAAATCTTGAGATTACCTAAATAGTGAGAATCCCAATTTCATTCCCTTAGTATACTCTAATCACGAAAGTATGTAGTGAAATTTTCTAAGCATAATGAAAGCACAAATATGCAGAGTGGCAGCCATAAAAATAATGAAATCATGTCCTTTGCAGCAACATGAGTGGAGCTGGGGATCATCATCCTAAGTGAACTGACTCAGAAACAGAAAACCAAACATCTCATGTTCTCACTCATATGTGAAGATGGGAGTTAGACATAAGGATGGAAATAATACCAATAAGGGGGAGGGGAGTTAGGGTTCCAAGACTATCTATGTGGCACAATGTTCACTATCTGGGGAATAGATCACCTGAGACCCAATCCCCATCACTAAACAATATGTCCAGGCTGGGCTCGGGGGCTGAACCTGTAACCCCAGCACTTTGGGAGGCCGAGGCGAGTGGATTGAGCCTGCGGGTTCGAGACCCACCCAGGCAACTTGGCGAGGCCCCATCTCTACTCGGAAAGCTGAGGCAGGAGGATTGTCCGAGCCCAGCAGGTCAAGGCTGTGGTAGTCGGGAGCGTGCCACTGCACTCCAGTCTGGGCGATGGAGTGAGACTAGAACTCAAAAAAAAAAAAATTAAACCAATATGTCCATGTAACAAATATGCATGCTTACTTCCCGAATCTAAAACTTATAAATAAATAAATAACTTTCAGAAGAAAAGAAAATGGAGTGGAACACCCCGGGGGCAGGGGATAAAAAGGAAATTAGGCCCAGACAAGTAGGCAGTGGAAGCTTATGTTTGCTTAAAGGGAGGCGTGAATGTCAGGCAAGCATCATTTCATCTGGGGATGAGCAAACTCAGGCCATTAGAAAGAACCTCTTGAACCTGTCAGGTGACACAATCGCCTGATGGAAGGATGGAGGAAGCTTCCTCACAGACATGGGCCACCTCCGCTAGTTTAGAGCTGTGTGCTCTGAGCACAAGAAAGACAGTGCATCTCTACCACAGAACAACCTTTAATCTATATGTGAAGACTGGGCATGGTGGCTCACACTTGTAATGCCAGCACCTTGGGAGGCCGAGGTGAGAGGATTGCCTGAGCCCACAGGTCCGAGACCAGCCTAGGCAATTGGTGAGAACTCATCTCTACAATAAATCAAAAAATTAGCTGGGTGCAATGGCGTGGGCCTGTAGTTCCAGCTACTTGGAAAGCTGAGGCAGAAGGGTCTCCTGAGCCCAGCAGGTCAAGGCTGTAGTGGCAATGAGCGTGCGACCGCACTCCAGCCTGGGTGACAGAGTGAGACTCCAACTAAAAAAAAAAAAATCTATATGCGGGGCCAATGGGACATATTTCCTTGAGTTTCCCTTCTCTCCTCCTCTCATTGGGCTGAACTAGAAATATTAAAATGCTTTTGCCATCGCTTGCCTCTGTGCACACAAGATGGTGGTGAAGGTCCTCTAGAGTTAGAACATCTGGGGTCCTTACTAGACTTTGCTGCTTACTGGATATGTGATTTTTGAACTAGTCAGTTTGCATTTCTAAGTCATATGAAAACCTTGTAGAATCAGGAGAGCGATAAGACTTTCCTCATGGGCTCATGGTGAGATGGAATAGAATATTGCATGGAATGCATGTCTCATTTGAGAGCATTCAGTAATTGCGCTATCTTCACAATGTGAAACAAGTCCCTCTGTGCAGTCTGTGCTGACCATCAGTGAGAGCCCTTCCCCACTGAGAGAGAGATGCCTCATGCCATATCTGACTGCAGCTGCTGAGATAGGGGTGTTTCGTTCCGAGCTTCAGGCCATGGCAATCTAGATATCCCCACCCCAGCCTTGGGTCAGGGAGGTCTGGCCACGCCCAAACACAGAGCCTGCCAAGGCCTCTTGGTTTAGGCAGCATCATTCAGCAAAATGTTTTGCTGAACGAAGGAGGACCCTTGCAGGGATGGACTTGTGTAGGGGGAGAAAACATTTTGGAAGAGGGATCACTTTCTCTCAGCTCTCTCCTTTCAGTTCTACATCAGTCTGGAGGCTTCTAGAAGGCCAGCTGAGTTTTCAAGCGCAAATATTTTCTGCAAGGCACTAGCCCTGACCCAATTCTAAAACAGAGGGAGAAAAACATAAGCAGATACTGAAATATTAGGAGAGTTGCTTACATCTAGAGCAGTATGACTTTGGAATTTCTGTGCATAAAATTACTGCTTAGTAACAGCGTGTCAGAGAAACAGAGTGAATGTTTGTCACGTGGTCAGTATGAATTTGGCAGCAGTCCTGATTCTGTGGAACTCTGGTTCAGCTGATTAGGCTTTCAGAATCTTGCACAGTGTGTCCTTGGTGTAAACAGACTCATGAACCAGACAGGACAAAGCAGCATTAAGGAGAGGAAACAGCCAACATGGTGCTTAAAAGGGTGTGTGTGTGTGTGTGTGTGTGTGTGTGTGTGTGTGTGTGTGTGTGTGTGTTTAAAAATGGGAAAGAGCAGTGGACGCTAGAGAGGGAATAGAGAGGGAAACTCATTTGTAATGGACAGGATTCCTACTTGTAGAAACGAAACTTAAGCACTGAACTATGAGCCCACTATCAGAATTCCAGGATGAGTTTTGTATTTGGCTAGCTGAGGGAACTTGATTTCAATTAAACTCTGAGTTGTTCCATCACCTATATAAAAATGTTGACTTTATAACCTTGATTTCAAACTAGAAAATTCCCTGGAAGCTTAAGAAATATACTGATGCCTGAGCCAATCTCCAGTCCAATGAATCAGAATCTCCAAAAGTGAGGCCCAGACATCAGTATTATCAGAAAATTTGCTTTTTTTTTTTTTCTGTAAGAGATCCCAATGTGCTTTTTGTGTGTGGTTTAAAACCACTGGACTAGCCGGGCTGGGTGGCTCAACCTGTAATCCCGCGCCTTTGGGAGGCTGAGGTGAGTGGATTGCCTGAGCCCGCAGGTTCGAGACCCGCCCGGGCAACTTGGTGAGACCTCATCTCTACAATAAAAGTCAAAAAATTAGCCGGGCGTGGTAGCGCATGCCTGTAATTCCAGCTACTCGGAAGGCTGAGGCGGAAGGATCGCTGGAGCCCAGCAGGTCGAGGCTGCGGGGGCTGGGAGCGGTCACTGCACTCCAGTCTGGGCGACAGCGTGAGACTCCAACTCAAAAAACAAAACAAAACAAAAAAAATAAAACCACTGGACTAAGTTGGGCATGGTGGCTCAAGCTTGTAATCCCAGCACTTTGGGAGGCTGAGGCTAGAGGATTACCTGAGCCCATAGGTTGAGACCAGTCTGGGCAACTTGATGTGTCCTCATCTCTACAATAAATAAAAAATTAACTGGGTATGGTGGCTCATGCCTGTAGTTGCAGCTACTTGGAAGGCTGGGGCAGAAGGATTGCCTGAGTCCAGCAGGTCAAGGATGCAGTGACTGTGAGCATGCCACTGCACTACAGCCTGAGCAACAGAGTGAGACTTCAACTCAAACAAACAAACAAACAAACACCACTGGGCTAGATTTTTGCTACTCAAAGTATGGTCCATGGATCAACAGCGTCACCATCCACTAAAAGCTTAGAAATGCAGACTCTCAAGCCCCTCTACAGATCTCCTGAATTAGAATTTGCCTTTTAACATGCACCACGTGATATGTTGTTACTTTTTTTTTTTAGTTGGAGTCTCACTCTGTCGCCCAGGCTGGAGTACAGTGGCATGCTCACGGCCACTGATGCCTCTACCTGCTGGGCTCAGGCAAGCCTTTTACCTCAGCCTTCCAAGTAGCTGGAACCACAGGCACATGCCACCATGTCTGGCTAATTTTTTGATTTATTGTAGAGATGAAGTCTTTCCAAGTTGTCCGGGCTGGTCTCGAATCTGTGGGCTCAGGCAATTCTCTCATTTCTGCCTCCCAAAGTGCTAGGATTATAGGCGTGAGCCACCATGACCAGCGTTGTTGGTACTTTAAAGTTTGAGAGATAGCTGGCTCGGTAGCTCAGCCTGTAATCCCACGCTTTTGGGAGGCTGATGTGAGTGGATTGCCTGAGCCAGCGGGTTCAAGACCCACCCAGGCAAATAGGCGAGACCTCATCTCTACATTAAATCAAAAAATTAGCCGGGCGTGGTAGCGCGTGCCTGTAGTTCCAGCTACTTGGAAGGCGGAGGCGGAAGGATCACCGGAGCCCAGCAGGTCGAGGCTGCGGTGGCTGGGAGCGGCCACTGCACTCCAGTCTGGGTGACAGAGTGAGACTTCAACTCAAAAACAAAAAAAAAAGTTTGAGAGATATTTTCCCAGAGGATCACTAGGTCCCTTTCAGGTCTAAGTGCTTTGTTTGGATCAGGGACTCATTCCCAGTGAATACCTGTCTTTCCATGAGGCTCTGAGTCCAGAACTTAATTCCTTTGTGCTTTGGTTTCCTCATATGCACCTTCATAATCCACACAATGCTATAAGGGATATAGATCAAAGTGCATTGACATCTACAGAAAATGTCCAGTGTTTGCTTTGGAGATTACTCGTGTTTGCAAACGTGTGCCAATCACAGCCACAGAAAGAATGCTCAACTACCAAGAACTATGCTGTTCTGAAGGGTTCAGTAATCACACCATCTGAGGGATCTTGATGACTGTCTTTGGTCCCCCATGGTTTACTTTTCTGGCTAACTCCCATGTATTCCAATTCTAACTAAATTTTTGTGGTTTCATTTTTTACACAGCAAGCATTCATTCATCTGGAATTGTCTATGTAAAGTTTAGGGAACACTTACATCACTGAACCCAACTCAAGGCATTATATTAGTCCTATCATGCCTATGGGGAAAGTCCTTGGTTTCCTCAGGGATTGTTTTTAGACTCGCCTGAAATATCTTGGGACTTGAGAAGTCCTCATCTACAAGGGAAAATGTTGGTAGCTGGCCACGGAGGCCCTCTGAACCCTAGAAAGCAGGGAGGGCCGAGGACCCCGAGACCGCTAGGATGTGTTCGGAAGCTGTTGACGCCATTACCTTCCCCTCTAATATTTAGCATATTTAACCAGAAATAACTCTGATGATCTAAGCATGGGGCTCTGAAACTACAGCAGGCATGGTTAACTGTGAAAGCTCACTGTTTCTGTTTCTCACAGACTGC
>CAUYQG010263875.1:0-32144 GCA_963574415.1 Tarsius wallacei
TTGCTCTCAGGATGGGTCAGATGCCCCACACACTACTGTGGGAGGAAGATGGAACAGATCTGGACTCACCTGGTTTGCTGCTGCAGTTGTCAAGGTTCCCACTCAGATCTGATGTGTCTGTGCCTGTTCCAGCGTGGGGGAGGGGTGTCTGTCTCTCTGAGTTTGATGAGATAACCTCTAGGTCCCAAGCTGGAGACTGGGTGGAGCTGGGTGAGGTAATGCAGGTCTCTGCCTGGCCCCAGGACAGAGAAAATGGCTCTGGTCAGTGTTTCCTCACCAGTGGTGGGACTCCTCTCCAGTCCTCCCTGACCTGCTCTCTCCACAGATCCAGGGCTCCTGCTGCTCTGCTGTTACAGGCGATGGTGTGGGCCAGGCCCCAGGTGATGAGGATCAGCTGTATTGCCCAGCCATTCTTCTGAGACCTGGAAACGACAATACAGGAATTCATATGGAAACACAAACAACCACAAATAGCCAATCCTAAGGGGGGGAAAAAAAGGGGAGGTATCACATTCCCAGACTTTAAACTTTATTATAAAGCTACAATATTCAAAACAGCCTGGTATCGGTACAAGAACAGACATATAGACCAATGAAACAGGATAGAGATTCCAGAAACAAAACCTCAATTTCTCAGTCAACTCATTTTTGACAAAATCTCCAATGACAACCACTGGGGAGAGGAGAACCTATTCAGGAAATGGTGCTGGGAAAACTGGCTGATCACATGCAGAAGATTGAAACAGGACCCCTACCTATCACCATATACAAAAATCAACTCTAAATAGATCAAAGACCTAAACGTAAAACCTCAAACTATAAGAACCTTAGAAAATGCAGGAGACACCCTTATGGAAATTGGAACTGGCAACCAATTCCTGAACAAAACTCCAAGTTCCCATGCGATAGAGATAAGATAGACAAGTGGGACCTCATCAAACTGACAAGCTTCTGCAAAGACAAAGAAACCATCAAGACAGCAGGGAGACAGCCCACAGACTGGGAAAAAATTTTTGCCAACTGCATGTCTGACAAAGGCCTAACATCTAGGATCTATGAGAAACTCAAACATGATGAAATGAAAAAAACAAACATCCCCATTACAAAGTGGGCAAAAGATATGAATAGACACTTCTCAAAAGAAGACATACAAGCAGCCAACAGATACATGAAAAAAATGCTCCGTCTCACTAGTCATCAAAGAAATGCAAATTAAAACCACACTGAGATACCACCTAACTCCAGTCAGGATGGACATCATCAATAATTCAAAAAACAACAGATGTTAGAGAGGATGCAGGGAAAAGGGAACACTTCTACAGTGTTGGGAATGTAAACTAATACAACCTCTATGGAAAACAGTATGACGATTCCTAAAAGATCTAAAAATAGGCCTTCCATACGACCCCACAGTTCCCCTACTGGGAATATACCCAGAGGAACTCAAGTCACTCTATGAAAAAGATCCCTGCACATGTATGTTTATTGTAGCATTGTTCACAATAGCAAAAACATGGAACCAACCATGCTGCCCATCAAAAGAGGATTGGATTAAACAAATGTGGTACATATACATGATAGACTATTACACAGTCATAAAGAAGGACAAAATCATGAACTTCACAGCAACCTGGATGGACTTAGAGCCTATAATACTGAGTGATCTATCACAGAAACGAAGAACTGAGTATCACATGTTCTCACTCATAAGCAGACCTTGAACAATTATCATAATTCTCTAAGAAAATGATTGACAGTGGTGAGAAACTGCCTGTTGAGGGATGGGAGTGGCAGGATTGGCACTAATGGGTATCTGCTGGGGAAGGGGGGACACACCTCATCAACAAGGGTACCTACATAATGAACATTTGTATACCTAACCCTGAATTGTACCCCACATCTTGAAAATAATAAATTTGTTAAAAAAAGAAAGCCTGGAAGTCCTTCAACAGCTGAATGAATTAACTATCTGAGGTACATACATGCAATGGGATACTATTCAGGGACACAAAGAAGTGAGCTATCCAGCCATGAAGGGACATAGAGGAAATGTACATGGCTATCACTAAGTGAAAGAGGCAAGTTTGAGGAGGCTGCATACTGAATGACCTTCACTGTATAACATTCTGAAAAGGCAATACTGTTGTATGAAGACAGTGCGATCTGTATGGTTTCCAGAGTTCAGGGGAGGGAGGGAGGAGCAGGTGGAGCACAGGGGGCTTTCAGGCAGTGAAGCTACTCTGTGTGATGCTGCATGGTGGGCTCATGCCATTAAACCTTGGTCAATACCCATAAAATGTACGACACCAACAGCGAACCCTAATGTAAACAATGGACGTTTGGTAAAAACAATTTATCTATATTGTTTCATCAATTGTAACAAATATAGAACAGCAATTCATGATGCTACTAATACAGAAAACTGTGGGGGAAATGCAGTATATGGGAATGCTCTGTACTTTCTGCTCAATTTTTCGGTAATACTAAAACTTCTCTAAAAAACAATGAAGTTGATTAATTTTGAGAAAGTTTGGCATTTTCATAAAAATTCAAGCACACATGAACCAGTCACATATCAGCCCTTCCCCTCCCAGGTGTTCATTTCAAGAAAGTGAAGCATGTTTCCACATAATGATGTGTGCATCAATGCCAAATTCAGCTTGATTTGGAAACACCTACCAAACCCGGAACACCCAACAGGTAAATGAATAAGCACGATATCGATGTCATTATCTGTGTCATGGAATACAGCTTACCCATGACAAGGAGTGAACTCCCCATAAGTGTAACAACACAACAAGATTCAAAAATAATTACGCTGAGTGAAATAATCCAGATAATAAAGTATATGTGCTGCCTGATTATGTTTACACAAAACTAAGCTGTGCGCGTTAAATCAATGAAGCGTAGGCTGTGTCATATCTCAATAAAACTTGTACAGACTCCCTGCTCTTGTTTCAGTTTCAGCCCTGTCCTGTTTACAGGCCTCACTCTCCATTACCCCAAAATTCACACCATCTGAATCTGCCATGTCTGGCCATGCCCTTCCCGCCTCCTGTCCCTACCTGGCATTCCTGGCTCTCTTCATATGTGCTCAGGCTTTAAGACCCAGTGAAAATGCCACCTTTGCGATGAAGTCTCAAATAGAAATTATCTATCACCATCTCACGCAAATCAAAACCTTTTGTAATACTCTTAAGGTTGTTTGTTAGCCTGTCATATTTACATAGCAATATTTGGGAGCTATTCCAGCTAGGACCACCTCTCAGACACAGGAGAGACTCAAGAGCCCTTTGTGCTCTGCCTGGGTAGATTATTCCTCCTGGAAACACTTGGGGAGCAGAGAGGGTGTTAGAAAACCTCCCTTACACCTCCATTTCTCCAGAATGGAGGTCAGTAAGGTGACAAATGTCATAATGAGGTGACAAATGTCACACTGGCCTGGCCCATCCTCAGGGCTTCACACCCAGATATGCCACTAACAAACTGAGAAAAGCTCTTGTGTATAAAAAGTCGTTTCACTAGTCCCTTGCACAGAAAGATTATTAACAATTTACTGCATTTAATGTAATTTGTATGATACGAATACTCTGCTGTTATTAAAAAAAAATTCCAAAATCCTGGCAGCAATGAGAAGGCCTCAGACACCTTTGCAGTGCTTCTGCCTTGCCATGTGCTTCACACTTAGTCATTAATTAATATATTAGCTGGTCTTTTTTTGTTTGGCATTCTCAACTATAACCACATTTTATAGATGAGAAAACCAAACAGAGGAATGCGTTTCAAACCCACGTCTAGCCTATCGACTCCAGAGCCTGAATGTTTAACAATGTTTTGGGCCTGACTGGCCAACACAGAATTTCACGTGAGTTCCTAGGAAGTCACTTTCTCCTCATCCCAGATCTAAGAAAATAGTACAATTTTTAAAATATTTATGTTCTATTTTTATTACTTTCAGTGCTTTTCTAAGGTCCGTAAAGATACTTTAAAAACTGGAACTGCTGTTTGTGGTATCAGTCCTCTCTTTGGACTGTGGCTAGCTGCAAATCTGATGAACTCATCTTTGTCAATTTCTGAAGTAATTTTTGTATATTTCTCATAAGACAGGGTTAAGAATAGAGCTTGAAGGGACAAAATTAGAGCCTTCCTTCTAAACTGGCCCCAAATCACGAATGGATACACTGTGGGTGGTTTAGCCAGAAGGAACCCCCCTCCACACAACCAACTGAGGATGGAACAGAGACTACTGCCACACAGCCAGAGCAGTCACGCGCCCTCTGTCTCCTTTAGCTCATTCCTGGTCTCTCCAAACACAGATTTTACTGAACAATCAAAAGAAAAAGGAAACGAAACTTAATTCATATATTATTGAAAGCAAAAGAGCAGAGTAATTAAATCCAAACAAGATGATTAATACATTTGCCTCACTTGTAAACTGCAGGTTCACTCAGCTGTTTTTTATTTACAATGAATGTCATCCCATAGTTCCTTTGAAGTTTAAAAAGAATTTAGGAAAATAGAAATGAAAATGCTCCTCTGTTGTTTTTTAAACAAATGAACACAGGATATATTAGCATTCCGCCCTCTTGAGCTTTTCATGAAATGGTGCTGCTCTAGGTTGAATACTTGTATGTAAGGGAACTGGAAATACAGTTCTTGCCTCCATGGGAGGCCTCCCCACGGCCACACCATCTGCAGAGGTGACACCGCTGGCTTTCGGGTCCTATTCTGATTACGAGCCTGCCCAGCAAGTGGACTTGCCACAGGATTCCCGAGTAGTCAGGGTCTGGGGGTTGGGGAGAGGGCCAGGACAGCTGCAGGTGCTGGGGAAACCACACTGAGCCAGGCCCTGTGGAGAATGGAGACTGAGCACTGATACTTGAGTGCCAGAAGTCGGGGAAGCGGAGAAGGCACATGACTCCCCCCAGCCCCACGCAGACCACACATACCCCGTCACATGACAGCAGACCTTGCCCCTCCCACAAGCCCACAACTCTGTGTGTTCTGTGACAGTGCAAAAGTTACCGGTTTTTTAATCAAGAGACAAAGGAGACAACGGAACAATGGAGATTATCAAAGAAATGAAAAAAGGAACTCTCCCAAGCCTGCCGGGATTACACAGGCACACAAGCTACCCAGGAAAGAGAATTTACAATAGTGAGCACCAAGGCATATCACCCAGGGATACTAAGAGGATCCTGAGACTTCCAGAGAAGGGTCAGGTGTTGGGATGGCATCACATTTCTGCAGAGGAACACTTCAAACCAACGCAGACCAATCCTTCAGCATCATCAAGGAAAGGTGCTTTATAGCTTAACATTGTATACCCAGACCAGGAGTCAACGTGGGATAGAGACATTTCAAAGACACATAAACACAGACGAAGAAGATATCAGGCTAAGGAACATGGGGTTTAATACTAGAGAGAGGCAAGGGAGATGCTCATAAGGAGCTGTGGGAACACTGCATAATGAGGGTGACAGTCACACAGCCACCTGCAGACTTGCCGGTCCAGATGCAGTCAGATCTTCTGGAAGAATAAAAGGAAGCTGCAATGGCACTGATATATGACCATCAATTTAACCATATGTAGAAGTTACACGGTCTGAAATGTTAGGGCTAAGTATGGAGAAATCTAAGCTAACAAAAAGATAATTATTAGTTAAAAAAATTTGTGCAGAAAGGTAATTACATTAGAAAGGTCAGACATAAAACAAGCATATCATCATGTTACAGTGCTTATATTAATTTTGATTTAACAAAAAACATTCCATAAAAATGTATTTGGAGAATGAAGAGGAAGATTATGTGTGTCTGTGTTTGTGAGGAGGTTTAGAGAGCAAGATTTTCCTCCTTAGTAGGGCGCCATTGATAATGTCTAAAATAAGTAAATATTATGTGTAAGACTATTATTTAAATATGAAACAGTAGATATCGAGTAAAATAGTCACTATATTTAAGAGTGATTTTATGTAGATCAGAGTTGGCAAACTTTTTTCTGTGAAGAGACAGATAGTAATTATTTTAAATACTGTGGGTCAGACAATCTTTGCTGAAAATAATTACTTCTGGTGTTATTGCATGAAAGCCACCTTAGATAATACAAAAATGAATGATCATGGCTGCATTTCCATAAAACTTTATTTACAAAAACATATGATGGTTTGTGTTTATTCCCAGAGATGGGGTTTGCTGAACCCAGCTTCTTGATAGGGTTATAAGATGTGGGAAACAGGGCTGACACCTACTACTGTTTTATTAACCTCAAAAACTGTCTGACTTTTCACAACATTTCTATATGTTTATTGAATAAAAAATAAAATCTAAATTTAGCTTTAGGCCAGGCGTGGTGGCTCATATCTATAATCCCAGTACTTTGGGAGGCTAAGGTAGGAAGAGCACTTGAAGCTGGGAGTTCTACACCAGCCTGAGCAACACAATGAGACCTCGTCTCTGCGAAAAATAAAACAAAATAAAAACGATTAGCTATGCATGGTGATGCATGCCTGTAGTCCCAGCAATTCAGGAGGCTGAGGCAGGAGGATCTCCTGAGCCAAGGAGGTCAATCAAGTCTGCATTGAGCTATGATTACACCACTGACCTCTAGCCTGGGCGAGAAAGCGAGACTCCATCTCTAAATAAATTAATGAATAAATAAAATTTAGTTTTTTTAAAAAATTAAAATGACATTTTCCTTTTCCTGACTGAAGAAAAAAATATATTTTTTGGATTAAGAGAGCATACGGAACAATGGTGAAAGAAAATACAACACAAAATCTGCAGTAGATACAGATACCTCATGAAGCCATTGAAGGTGGAGAAAAAGAAAAAAGCTCTACAAATCCCCAGAGAGATGACAGCAAATCACCAACATTGAGGAAAACTTCAGCTGGGACCCTGAGGTTTCCTGGAATCTGGTAAGAGCCAGAAGATGACAGAGCAACACTGACAGGAACTTTTGAGTAGGAATAGCAAGCCAGACCAGAATGCTGTTCAGCACAGAAGCACAGCTCTCCCTGGGGAGAGGCATGCTAGGGACACGCTGGGGTGCCAGGTGGGAACCGGACACCAGGTCCAGGACAGCAGGAACACAAATGTATTGAGACAAAATGCCTGTTCAGAGGGCTGAGACTAACACGAAATCAAATTACCTAAACTGAGAACTAACACTAACTGACAATTACAGGACAAAGTGTGAATGTAAACTATATTATATTACATTACATTATACTATACTATACTATACTATACTATACTATAGTATAATATACAATATAACTACCTAAAGATAGGAAATGGGAGGGAGTTGAGAGGAAAGTGGTTTAAGAATGTGTCTATCCCTACCTTTCATGGCATGGCAATCAATTTTGATTTTGTTTTTAGGTGTTCTATAGTTTATTTTCTTAATTCTCTAGAGTACTTTGAGAAAATAGTACCTTTTGCATAAGAAAAAATGATTTAAATATTCTCAGAACCCTTTATTTTACTTTCATTTATGTAAAATCAAATAAAATTAAATTTTATGTTTCATTAAAGTTTTTATTAAAATATTAGTATCTATTGTTTTACCTGTGTATATATACACAGAAAGAGATTTGGAAATTTATTTGCTAATATTTGTGGTTATTTCTAATTATGATTTTATGTATTTCATACTTTTTATGCTTTTATGCTTTGTTTGTATTATTTGTAATTGCGTCAATTCATAATTTCTACAAAAACAATAGGTGACTTACTTCTTAAGAAAACGAGAAGATTGGGAATAATAACAGATATTTATGTTAATTTTTCCAGTTAATTCTGGACAGTAGGGTTTGAATGATTGCTATTTTTTCTGCTTTCAATTTTGACAATGTTTGATGAAAAATAAATTTTGAATATTTGCGCCATCAAAGCCTTTACAGGTCCTTTACTTATATGTTACCTGCATGTGGTAGCTATTATTTGAGCAAATGGCTTAGCAGAGAACAGAATAACTGTCAGGAAGAAAGGTGTTGTGTCTTTCCTGCCTAACTGTAACTGAGTGCAACTGTTCCATTCAGTTGAAAGGGCCGGGCCTTCCAGAGTTTGAGATCAAATCTGAAAGTTAAAACAGCATATCAAGGGAGCGTCCTTACACAGGCTGGCTCGTTATTAAGCTCTACTCTCCTGCCCAGATCTGATTTCAAACCCAGATGTTTTATTCTTAGGTTTTGACTTGTTTCCTCCATGTTCACTTTTCATAATTGGTTACACACCATGCCAGACTCTGGATGAATAACGCATGGTCTTTGGGTTCATGAGTCCACACAGGATCTAGGTTTATTCGACAACTGTCAAACAGACTCACCCACAGCTGTGGATGACTTCCTCCCGCCAGCTCTGGGATCACTCTGTGTGGACACCAGCCACCCAGATACTAAGTGTGGCCATCTGACCAGTCAGCCTGCTGGACGCAGTGTTGCCTCCAGGTCATCCACACAAGCAGCTCAACTTCTGCACTGGCTGTTTTGCACTTTGGACTTGGCATTGTGTTTGAGCTCCTGTCTCGGATTTAGCTAAGCTGCTCCTGCTTCAGAAATTATTTTCGGGGAGCTTAGTGCCTGTGTAGCCCTCCTGCGTCCCCCAGGCTTGTCAGCAGGATGCCCAGACACAGCTGGAAATTTCCTCTGTTCTTGTTCCATAGCCCTGAGCTGAGGAGTGTGCACAGACCACACTCTACTAGAGCAGAGAGTCTGAGAATAGTAACAAGAATATGGTTTTTGTTTGTATGGGCTGTATCCTAGACTCTCCAATCATCAAGTACCATGTATCTCCAGAGCTAATGTAATTAGAAGAAAGAGCTAGCCCTGGACAGACCTGAGAAGAGGACATTTCAGTGTCATTTCTCCTGGGAAGCCTTACCCAGGACTACATGGGGTCCTTTCAGTACATTCTTGGGACATGTTCGCGGGGTTTACCACATTTTAAAAGTATTTAAATTTGTTGTTATATTTATTCATAATATAAGGACTTTGTCTATTTTATACATCATTCAATCCCCAGGATCTTGCATAGTGCCAGATACAGATACGGATGGAGTTTATGTTCAATAGAAACTTGTAGAATAGCAGAATAAAACAATGAGCCAACGAAGAATATAATTAACACCTCATAGAATGTCTGCAGATGACAGTTTATAAAGGGAGTTCTGAAAAAATACAGCATTGGGGAGAAGACAGCATGGCTGAGGAGCCCCAGAATTGTCTTATCCTGTTTTTTTTTAATTACTGGCCACTTGACTAGGCTTACATCTCACAGCTTTAAATGAGGCACTGGGAGAAAGTGAGTGGAATTGCTTGAAAGACTATTGAGAAACATAGAATCTTAACCCCTACCCTGGATACCTTGAATCCAACCTACATTCTCATGGTACCTCCAGGTGGCATGTACGTGTGTGGATAAATGGGAAACACTGCTGTAGATACCAGGTTGGCAGTGACACCGAGTCCCTGGTCTGCAAGGCCTGTGTCTCCTCTAATTTTTATCCTCTGAGTATGACCACCATTGGCATTAAATGACCCTTGCATAGATGTCTTTGAAATAAAAAATGCAACTCTTGTGCATCACATACATTCTGAAATGTTGTCATTCCTACAACATTGTCAGGATTGGTGTATCTTCCTTCACATCCCTAGGCTTAAGCCTTTTAATGAGTCCAATATGGTTGGTGGTTGAAGACACAGACACTAGAATCAGGTGGACAGAGTGAAAATCTCAGCTCACTCACCAAGTTAATTTTTGAGCTGGGCAAGGAGTCATGCTTTCCTCATCTGATTAGTTTTCTGTGGCTACTGTAACAAAGAAATACTGCACACTGAGTGGCTTAAAATAGCAGACGTTTATTCTGTCTCAGCTCTGGAGGACAGAAGTCAGAAAGGTGTGGGCAGGGTAAGATCCCTCTGAAGACTGTAGAGGAGGCTTCTTTCTTCCTCTTCCAGCTCCTGGTGGCCCCAGGCATTCCTTGGTGCTCCTGGCTTACCCTGAACCTCTCTCTTCCCTGCTCTGAACTCACATGGTCTTCTTCCTTCTGTGTCCCTGTGTCTTCTTCTCTTCTTATGAGGACATCAGTCTTTGAATTAGGGACCATCCTAATCCAGGATGACCTCATCTTAACTAACATCATCAAAGGCCCTCTTTCCAAATAAGGCCATATTCTGAGGTGCATGAGTGAACATGAATTTTGGGGGAGACACAAGTCAACCCACTCCACTTATTTATATAATATGACAATCCTGGTGCCCACCCCACCAGGATGTCAAGGGTCTGGACGAGATGATACAATATATGCAAGTGCATATTGCAGAATAAGTGCTCCACAAATGGTAACAATTATTATTTTGTTTAAATGCTTACACGCCTCCACTGACAATGTCTGGCCCATGCTTTGGCTGAGATTCTGATATATTTACAATTGCATTCTTAGTCTCTACACATTAGTTTACATATAACTCATACGCAAAAAATACTGTTGATCAACAACTGCTGTGATGACTAGTTATCTTTAATATCCCCATTACTAATTGTGATTATAGATTAAGATAATTATCAGTATTGTATAAAAAGTATAAATACATCAAAGCAAATGTCCAGGGACAATACATTAGTATTGATGTTTCCTAGACTTTACTTTGGATTGGTTTAGATCCTTGCCTGATTTTTTTTTTAATATCAGGAGTCAGTTATTATAAGTATTAAAGGAAAATGTGTTTTACAAACCATTCCAGGTACACAAGATAGAAGTTTATACCCAACTCTGTCTTTCAGGCAAGGTTCAATTCTTATAAATATTTTGCATTCAGTATGAATTCTCAAGCAAGTGAAGTTTTTGGGGGCTTTTTTTTTTTACTTTAATTACATTGGATGTGTGGGTGGGACATCCCCTCTCAGCAGGCATCACATGAGAGACCCTGCACAGGGCAAAAAGGGAGAGGGCCAGGTCCACTTGGGGTTGGCTTCAGATGATCTCAGAATGACAGCAGTGAGTGAGTGTGTGGGCTGCAGAGTATATTTTTTGACAGAGTTACACCCTATGAATGGAGTCAACCAAGTGGGGAGTGAAAAATTCATTTTCTGACACGGGTGTCAGCAGAATCATCAAACGTCGATGACAACAAATCCATAGCTGGGTAAAAACCTGACAGAGTGGAAAACAAGGGCCTCTGAGGCTGATCTCTCCCTCTCAGCTGTCCAGAAACATAATTTCACAGCAATTTTTCCCCTAGCTGGTTCTGCCCACTGTGGGGCTGGGAGTCTTTGCTTGTCACTGGGATCACACAAGAAACCAAACACAAGTACATGTGTATGGGGCTTGTCCACGGACCACAGAAATGTCGTCTGCCTTTTCTGCAGAGCAGACAGCTGTAGCTAGGCAGGAATGCTGAGTACCAGGTGGGGCTGGCCACCCTCCCTGGGTGACACTGTCCCGTCTGCTGTGGTCCATTTGGGGGCGCGCCCTTGCTATCAACACAGCGTCCCTGCTGTGCACAGTGGCTGTGCTGCTTTCTAGAGACACTGAGCATCAGGCGAGCCCGACTTGGCGACAAGAACTGCAGCGGGAGTAAAGATGCTTTAATGCCTCAACTTTCCTGTGTGCTGCTCCCATGTGAAGTGCACTCCGTGGACCCGAGTGGCGAGGATCCCATTTCCAGCACAGCATGGAGTGGGTGATCCCCTCAACTGTAAAATGAAGCCGTGATGGCACAGCGTGAAAATGTATTAGCAACAGTTAGACGAGGAGACCTCAGCAAGGCGTGCGCACTTCCAATTGGTAAAATAATGTCTGCGCAAATTGTTTTTGGTACATTAAGTACCTTTCACAGCCAAAATTAAAAAAGAGAAGGAGAAGAAGAAAAGAAGGAAACAAAACAAAACAAAACAAAATGACACAGAAACACAGATCAGTACACACAGAACACACCCGGCTTCTTCCCCCGCAAAGTAATTTCATGCAGAAATTTTTTATTGAAATTGTTTCTCTAGTTGACAGATCCAGTGTACAATGATAAATGACAGTGTGCCAGGGCTGCCTGACAGCCTGTGCTGGGGGAAATCTCCCGAAACTCCTCGATAATAACAGTAAGTGCACACTCCTTCCAGCAGAAGGTATTTCAGGCTCGTGAGCACTGTGGCCAGGCAAAGTGGCATTAAATAGCAGCAAGATGACGCTGAGGAGAGATTTATAAATGTGTGCGCATCCAACAGCTCTTTACTGGCTATGACATGCTGACAAGGAAACAAGGGTTATGAAAAATGATCGGACTCTGCACGGCTCAATCTATGATTTGAAACGTTGGAGTTGCCGGGTGCGTTGGAGCTAGTTCACTGACCGTGATGGAAAAGCTATGAATATGATAACAAACCCTCCACTCGTGGTGTCCTGAGGAAGCCTGTTCTGCCGAACTGATGGGGAATGACGCCTTGGAAAGCCCCCGGTTCAAAGGGAAGGTGGAATACACCCAGGACTTTAAACAGTATACAGATAAGCATCTCGAGGCTCATCAGAAGCAGGGCTCTTGGCAGCAAGGCTCAGACATTTGGGTTTACTGTAAGGTCTGTCCCACCCGGGGATTTCGGTGAGCGTTGGCTTCTGTGGGCCACACAGTGGCATACCAGCCACGTGTCCCCATGAAAGAGGCCTTCCCGCAGAGTCATCTTACTGGCCTCACATGGTGCAGACTCTTCCCAAGAAACACTCCTGCTATGAGGTTAGGTCAAAGTGTGATTTTCCCAAAACTACAAAGCGAAACCTTCATATCTGTCATGTGAAGGTGAGGCTATCCCAGGGTTTAAAAGAAGCAGGAGAGAATTGGGGTCCCTGCAGCACACATGTAGCACTAAGTTAACTGAGGGGAAATCGGCTGGGTGTGAGTCAGTTGCAGGGCCTTCCTGCTGTAAGTCAGGAAACTTGGATTTTTATCTTTTTTCTGACGCTGAGTGGAAGAGTAAGGCCATGATCCCCGGGGGCCTCAGTTTCTTCATCTGCAAAATGAGAGGCTGGATTAATCATCTCTGGGACTAGTTCCAGCTTTAGAACTGGGGAGAGAATTGATGTCTTTCTCGGGCTGATTGTTTTCAGAGATCAACGTATGCATATCCAGAGATACTGCAGTTTTCCATTCTGTAAGTTGTCAGGGCTTTTACAACTTTTCCTCTCCTGCAGAAATGGAAGGATGATCCTGACATTTCCAGGGGGCTCCTCAGAGGAGGAGTTTAGACTATTCACTATTTACCAAGAGTAGAAAAAGAGTGTGGGATTTCTGGTCCGGGAGATCCACACACCCAGCCCATCCTCAGGGCAGAGGATCCAAGGAGCATAGGCCACATGTTGGCATCTGGGCACCTCAAAGGTGCTGGCAGGAGGGGCCTGAGCTGAGAGTCTGGCCGCCTGGGTGGGTGCGTGGACGTACAGAGGTCAGCACAGGGGAGCCATGGTCTAGCACAGAGTGCAGCATCCCACATGAGCCACAACACAGCATTTTCATTCCTCTTTCCTACAGATAAGGAAAGGGAAGCTCTGGGAGGTGTGGAGACCGGGCAAGGTCATGTTCAGCCAGCACAGGGTCCTAGGGACCTGGCGTTCCACGTATGCAGGGTTATCTCTCAGTTAAAGCCAATGTGATCATACCTGACACAGATTTGCTCATGATTCCACTGTAGTTGAATATGTCAGAAGCTTGGGAACAAATCAGGCACTAAGCACTAGCCACAGTCATTAAGCAATTTGACTTATGCCCAGAAATAACTAAAATAAATAAAATACAACCCATTACTGCCTTTCCCAGCTAAGTTATGGGCCCAATAAATGTTTTCACAAATTACGCATTTAACATCCACCAAAATCTTAATATCAAATATGTGAATCTGTGAAAACATCCTAATTTATAAATGACAAAAATAAAACTATTTAAAAAGAATATGAGAGAAAATGGCAAGATTTTTTTTTAAAAAGTCCATTTTCTCAAAGACAAAATTGTCAGCTTTCTCCTAACATGTTCCCCAGGATTTTTTCATGCTCATTATATTTATTATGAAAATTTAATTTGTTCTCAAGACATCATTTTTAGTAGATAAATACTGAAAAAGCACAATATTGTTTAATCTTTGCTGCAAAGAACCTCTGAAGTTCTCTACTTTGAAGAGTTTCTTCTACAGAATCCAACTTTCCTGTTATTAGTTTTAACTATAATTACTAATTTTTAAATCTAGCCCTGAAAACAGTAGACAAGGAGTTTGATGTGAACCAATGTCCTTTTTAGAAAACAAATGTTTTCTAAAGCTCCACAGTGAAGCATGTTTCAGTAATGTTGTTGTTCTTATAGACACGATAATATAGCCAAGACTGAGACTTTCACCAAAAAATTACTAGTATGTTACTTAAACATAAACTTACTTGATGGCAGTCACTATAAGTGCATCCTAATGAGAAAGGGGGAAGTTTCTTATGCCTTTTTGTTTGTGTGCTAAGGCTTCAAATTATATCTCTTGCACATAAGTTCACTTTAACTTTTTAACATTGGAAACTTTTTACACCAATGTTAAGATAAAACAAGAAGCATCTTATTAACATCAAAATAAATAGATTGACAAGTAGCATCTTTTAATTGAAATAATGCTTGATTAAATCCATGCCTGTATCAAACATTATTCCATAAAAATAAATTTTGTTTATTCTTAGAAACCATTTAGACCCCCCAGTTAACACATTGGATCTGACTTCCGAGGAGTCTGACATTCTGTTTATATTTTATTGCTGGTGAAGGGCACTTTCCTTTAGCTTACAGAGTCTCAAATGCATATTTGAAAGAGGTAGGATATAATTTTTTTCAATGAGGGAAAAAAGAATCAGGACTGGTCAAGTTGTTTCTGATGAAAAATACTTCTTTAATAGCAAACCTTAAATTTTACAAATACTGAACATTTGATGTTCTGTTCTAATAAAATCATGGATAGATCATGTTTCAGAAGAGGAAAAAATAGCCCAACTAGAAGAGTATGAACTAACATCTTTAGCATAGCTGTTAGAGAGCACAGTGATACAAATATGTGATTGCAGTGACATCAATTTACACAGAAATATCTGGGTAAACAAAAATCTATTTTGAAGAGACGAATTTAAAATATATCAATAAATTACAGAAATGTTAGCACAAATCAATGTGCTTCTTAGTGCAAGAAATTGTGTAAAACATACTGATGTTTAAATGGTTAAAATCTGCACTTGTAAATTTTAAATTACCTGTAATATGCTTTATAATCTCTATCAGTATTCTGAATTTAAAAGTACTATGTTTTATCAAAATATAATAGCTTATTTTTCAAATGGCATGAGATTTAAATAAATACAATTACTTTAAATATTGTGTTTTTATTTTTAAGAGCAAAATGGAAACAGTATCTGCTAATATTTTGAAAACCTACAAATACTTCTCCTTTATGTTTTAAATTTATAAATAAATTTCATGGAACAGTGTGTTTCTAGACTTTTATATATATTGTTTCTTTAATTTAAAGTGAACTAAGGGCTGGGACCTACTTTGTACAATGAGAACCTTCCTGTGTTATAGTTACCTTGAAATTGCAGCCCTGTCTGCATGATACCAAACATCTGGTCATGATTCCAGTGAACCAGCAAATCAGTCAGCCATCCAGATGTTTTAAATTCTTTATGACAGTCAACATACAGCTGTGATATCTTGCAGAAGCATGTTTATCTCCCCCTAACCAAACCCTATGAAAAGTCCAATTCTTTGGTCCCCAGATTCGGGGCTCATGGTAGTCATTCACCAAATCCCACTCCCCTGTGCTGGTGTTAGAGACTGTGACTTCAGGAGATGAGGACAGGAGGGCCCTTCCTCCCTTGTCCGGCCATGAGAGGGAAGAAAGGGGATGGCTCTTCATGACGCAGCAGCAGGCAGGTAGGGCAGGCTGGAATGTTTGGCTGAGGATAGAGCAGTCAGGACAACCACCACAGCAGGAGGGCCCCCTTTCACTTACTCCAGGTAGGAAGCTTGTGACACAGCACAGAAAGTTCCTAGTCCCCAGACCTGAAGGCTTGGAAAATGATGGCATCGGAATAACAGTCCACAAAGGACCACTTGAATCTGGATTCCTGGGTCAACATTTCAAAACTCACTTTTATATTGTACGGATTTTTCATTTGCAACTCAGACTCACAGAGCCCTTTTCCATCCCCTGCACGAGAGCGTGACTGCCTTGAAATTTGACTGGAAACTCTGGACCCCCTGCGACCAAGTTCAGCTTTCCCCCTGCCCCCTGTCCTCCCAGGCATTCTGGAATGAAGGCAGGTCTGCTGGTCACACCCATTGTGCTGGGAGTTCGAGAAAGTGGCTGGATGGGATATTTGGGAATTTAAACCCATAATGAGAGTGAACCTTAAAAGTGGAAAATATGTTAAAGTGTTTTGTGTAAATATAGACAGTCTGTGCTTCTGGGCCACACTAAATTCCCAGCTTTTGCCTCAAGAGCC
The DNA here is from genome assembly GCA_963574415.1 of Tarsius wallacei. Taxonomy (NCBI): domain Eukaryota; kingdom Metazoa; phylum Chordata; class Mammalia; order Primates; family Tarsiidae; genus Tarsius; species Tarsius wallacei. The sequence goes on from CAUYQG010263875.1 coordinate 16,508, forward strand.
AGGATTAGGGCAGGTCAAGGCATTGGATACCGCATCATTGATGTCCTTGTTCATGCTGGCTATTTTCATTCCCTTTCTAAAGGCCATGGGATAGAGTGGGTGAGAGCATTGCATCGGAATCACTCATCCTTGATTCAAATAGGGCACAGAACAGTTTAATTTTATGAGTGAGTCACTTAACCTGCCTGGGCTTCAGTTTCCTCATCTATAAAATGGGCTAAGACAGTTCCTCCCTCATGAGAATACTCTGTGACCAAGTGTGACCATTTAAGTGAGGCATGGAACACAGTGGCTGCACACCCTCAGAAGACACCACCTGTGATGCTGCCTGTTATGAGGCTGCATGAGTCAAAGGTCTTATAGATCTGGCTGCATGAGTCAAAGGCCTTATAGACCCAGGTCAGTGTCTGCTGTTTGGATTTCCAGTGCTTGCACACCTCCACAGACGGGATGTTCTCCTCAGTCAGTGTGCTGAATCAAGGCCACCCCTCCTCAACCGAGGTGACACCCATATTGTGCCAGCACATGGCAAGATGTACAGATACAAAGGAAAATCCTGAAAGATTGTGATGTCCAGGCCATTGCTTTGCACTCTCCTGTGACTCTGCCATGGACCAAGTTTTGCTGCAATGACTAAAATCTCTGCAGTTAACCTGGCTCAAAATGAGCCACTTGATCTTTGCACCCATTGTCTCATGGGTTTTCAGGTAGAAGGAATCCCAGCTCAGGATTCTTTCTCAGATGGTACTCTGGACGCTGTCCAGGAAGGCTCTGCGGTGTGGGCATTTGGAACCTCCATGTCTGTCTTGTGACTCACCGAGTGGAACAGCATGAGTCTTTGATCAAGAATTGGAGCAGATTGAACAAGTGTCCTTCACATTTGTTGAATTAATTAAGATAGTAGATAGAGAGATATTATGTATATTATAAATAGACAGATGGATAGATAGATATGTAGATGATAGATAATAGATGAATAGATAGATAATAGATGATAGATAAATACATAGATTAGAGATATTAGATAGGTGATAAATAAATGATAGATGGATGATAGAGATAGATGATAAAGAGAGCAAGAGATAGATGATAGAGATAGATAGATAGATAAATAGATAGATAGATAGATAGATAGATAACTTGGTATATATATATACCAAAGAGGGCTGAATTTTGGATCAATTTGATTCCATTTCCTAATAAATACACATACACAATAGGAAGGCACAATTCCTTTTAAAGACAGACACATCAACTGTGTTCCATGAAATGACTCCTAAAACTTGACCAGTGGCAAGGGACCACCTGCAGATGTTAACATGGAAGGTGCCGTGAAGCATGTCAGGGACTCCCTTGTTCTGCTTTTGATTAAGCTGGGAGCACTACTTCCTTGTCTTGGTGCAGACACACAAAAGCTTTACCTCAGACATGCATTGACTGTGCACTCAGGTGAGGTCATATCCTCAGAAGGTGGGTGCGGAATTTTCATTTTGCAGCAAGGGTTCCAAATGCCTAGTTTTTGTAAAGCTCCCTGTAAGGTGTGCCACATGGCTTCCATGGTGTTTGTGACACAGCAATATTCTCTGTTCCCCGGATGAGGTGTGAACATCCATGAGTGGGAAGAACTCCATTTAGGACATTTCCCAGATCTTGACTGACTTTACTGTTTCTACAAGTGTTTAATGATCTCCATGGACTTGCTTTAGCCACCTATAAAATGGAGTTAATCTTGTCCAACTTATGGTAGGGCCTTGTGGATTCTTTAGCTGAGAACTTACAGATGGACAGAATTATTAGAGGGCTAAGTTTGATTAACTGAAGGCAAGTTTTTAGCCTAGGGTTTAAGCCCTTGCTCTGAATTCCTGAAGTCTTTGAATATTGCTTTAATGGAGTTGAGGGGTTTTTCTTAAAGTAGTTAATTTACTAATCATTGATAATGAGACCCTGCTCCATATAAGCCAAGTGTACAGACTTGAGAATGAGAACCACAGAGGCACAGAGCTTCCTGGAGAAGGTGGCACTGGCTGCACTTGGTACATCCTGCGTCAGAACATCGATTTTGTTCATCCTCTTCTCTTTCATTCCTTTGGTGAGTTAGTTACACTTCATCCATGTCAATAATTATTAACTAATTATTGTCATAATTATATTAACTACATTTTTAAAAGTTCAATATTACCATTTTCTGTCCTTATGGAAATTTCAGCTGGTGTACTAGTTCATGTCTTCCCCATCAATAATAATCATCATCATCATCATCATCATCAACATAATAATAATAGAATGAGAGCATACCACAGCTCTCAACAAAATGTAAAACTAGCAACTTTAGCTCCAGAAAGGAAGAGTTTCCAGGAAAGACCTGAAACTCTGCATTCATGGAAGAGTTTTGAGAACACAGTTTTGTGTCGTGCCCAACAGCAAGGCACGATTGGTGGAGGGTGAGGTAAATGGGTACATCGCTATCTACTGGGCAGGCCTCCAAAATATTAATTCCTTCCTAATGAAGTTTGTAAAAGAGTCTTTACAATCTTGCGCCTTACTTCCAATGTCTTTGCCTCCTCTCTAGTGACTATCAACACAGCTTTTAAATGTACCTCCCATCTGGAGGAAGTGCAGTGTCTCCCTCCCAAGACTCCTGCCTTACACTCAATTCCAGACAGCAGCCCTTCCCTGGGGACCGAGTTCAACGCCGACAGATCCACGTCTAGGCTCCAGGTCAGGGTCAGCGAGAGCCCCACGGGCAGGGTCTCCCGCCTGGCACTGGTATGCTGAAATAGCAGCATTTGACACATTTAAAACTTGCTGTTAGTGCAATCCCTAAAAACTGCACCATTAGCTGGATTTTCAGATTGCATGAGTGCAGATCATTAAGTGTTATTACAGTATTAATTATTAGAAATGTCCTGTACTGCCCAAATTAAATTGGGATAGTCAACGACCTGCGAGTTCCCAATACCACGGATAATTTAACTGGAGCTCTGCCACGCTGGGTAAGGTGTCTCCACATGCCGTTCGAGTTATTTCACATTAAGTACACATCAAGGATCTCAGAAGAAAACGAATCAATCAGATTTAATATTTTCTTATGGCAACCTTGCCACAGGAACATTTAGAAAACAAGCGATCAGGCGGGAACCACTGTGAATGTTTAAGGGATAACTTTATTGTGCCTATGCACAGAAAGTTGACTAATTATTGTCAGCATTTTAACAGTGATGCGCCTTCTGGTTGTTGTGATGATTTCTGTGTCTAATAATCTGTGTTAAATTGATGAAAAAAGAAAGCGAATTGAACATCAATATTTAAGGCCAAACCAGTCAAAACTGGATGAATATTTTTTTAAATGTCTTTAACTAAATACCAACTAAATACTTCTAAGATTGTTATAACCTGGTCTTTAGATCCCACCCATCACCTCTTTGTAGTAAGATGAGTGCTTGTAGTTGCAGTGGACGACATCTTTCTCCAGAAGAAAGCTGGACAGTATTCATGGATTCATCCTGAGCCCAGCCTTGGTGGAGGAAGGCCACATGGCCATCCTCGTGTCCTGTCCATTCAGCTGGATTAGAGGAGCTCTTCCCTCCTCTGTTGTGTGTATTTTCATGTGTTCTTGGCTAAACCACCTACATACATTCAGCTGGTGTTTCTATCTCAATTAGAGATGGTCTTTGGTCATTTGGGCAACTTCTTGACTGGAAAGGAAAACCAAGAGAAAGTAAATTTTTTTCTCGTAATTATGATCAATGTGTACCAATAATTCATTAGTTTAATGCAGTAATTTAACTCTGATTTTGATGTGTTAATGTGCAAATCACTTAACATTTTTAGTGGCCCAAGTTTTCACGTTGGGAAGAAAAAAGTCTTTAACCCACTTTCTATGAGGGAGCCCCAAGGGAGGCAAGACAAGGTTTCAGACTGGATCCACAGCTTTTGGCAACCTGTTCTCTCTCTTCTGCTACCCTGCCTTTCTCGTCTATAAAATATTCTGAGCACCAAATTAAAAAGTATGTACCAGCATCCCAGTTTTATCATCCTGCTTAGTATACAAGGAGGAACCCCCCCAAAACAGAATTTATTTATAAAAAATTGTGTATTTATTCTTACATGTTTTAACTTCAGTCACTTTCAAAGTACTCTCTGTTGATGCAATACACCTACTGAGACACCTCTTTCACTGCTCAAAACAGTAGTTGAACTCTTCAGTTTTTATGCCACTTAGTGTTTCTGCCGTTTTTTGTTTCACCTCTTCCATATCGGCAAAATGTCTTTCTTTGAGGACTTTTTTCAACCAGAGAAACAAAAATAAGTCTTTCGGGGCAAGATCAGATGAACAGAGAGGGTGGGGCATGGGGGCCATGCCATTTTTGGTCCCAAACTGCTGAACCCTCAGTGTGGTGTGGGCAGGTGCACTCATAGGTCACCCATCATGAAATGGGCAAATGCATTGAAAGAATCTCCCCCCCAAAATTCACTGAAGCCAAACACAGCCTCTCACAACAATGCTAGAAGACATATTGATGCCAGTGGGTTAGTAGAATACTAACCTAGCAGGGGAGGCCAGTACTACAAGGGACCCGCACTCTAAAATAATTCCGGTATTTTGACCCTTCCCCCTTTGTAAATGCCAGGTCCTTGTTCCTTATGCCTCTTCTCTTCCCACATGTGGAATTCACATCTACAGAGAACCCACTGAGCAGTTTAATGCCTCTACAACTTTTACTCAGTTAGGAACAAAATCCTTCACAATAAGTAACTTTGGGTCGCGAAGATCACCCCCTTTGTCTAAATAGCCATGTGTTGTCCAAAGTTAATGCACAAAAGGGTCACACTGCAGGACGCAGTGTAGACTGGATGCACAGGACCTGGGTTCGAATCCCAACTCTGCCCAGCTGTGTTTTGTAAAACAAAATGAGTCAAAGCTTGCCCCAAAGTCCTGATGACAGGGCCCAGGGGTTAAGTGTTATCTGTCACCAATAATCGTTTCCCTCTGTCCTGTATGATGATGTATATGGTAGTGAGTAATGGTAAAAGATTATAGTCTTTTTGTATCTGCATGGAGTCTCACACACACCAAAAGGGAGCCATTATTATTTCTCTTGCCCAGATAAGGAATGCTAAGGTCATAGAACTTAAACTTCTCCAAGGTCACTCATTTAATGAGCAATATAGCACGACAACTTGAACTTAGGCCTGCAGAGTCAAAGCCAGTCTTCTTTCTACTAATTCATGGACAGCTTATTTGAAGTCTCCAAAACCAGCACAAAGCAGAGACAACTGAAGAGATGTATTAAGGACAAAAAAAAAAACTCCAAGAAGGTAAATGCAGGGTGATGACCTCCTCCAGGCTGGTGTGGGTTCCCTGCACCATGACTTCAGTGGGACCCGGTCTCTCGTTCCCATGACTAGACAGGCATCTGTCAACTTCACACATTCAGAAATTTGGAGCCATTTCTAAAAATACTGAGGCACAGTTTGTGAAACCTCTGACTGGAGCATATACCTTATCATGCCAAGACCAGTAAATCACTCAAGCTGTACCAACGTCTCTCCTCCACTGACTGCCCTTCTTCCAAATCCTCATCTTGTTGTGGGATTGCAGGTGAGCCAGAGGAGGTACTGAATGGTGTCCCCTAGTTCTAGGGCCGATGCCACTAAGGGAGGCCAGGACTATGGGTTGTAACTGTCATGGTAGCTCTGTCGGGTACCAGACTCAGAGGGGGCAATGTCAAAGGGAGTAGGGTTCTCCCATTCCTCCCTCAAGGCTCTGCAATGCCAGATGGCATGTGGGGTTCCCTAGAGGGGAAAAGACTAGACAGAGAGGAAAGTGAAGGCCAGGCTGCAGGGACATACAAGAAGAAAAGGAGCCATGGGCTGAGTGTTCAGAGGAGCATGGGAAAGGGATGAGCCCGCTAGCGTTTGGCACCCCCTGAGCCTGCTGGATGGAGGAGGCCCCAGCCCTGGCTGTGAGCATCAAGGACACACTGCTTGGTGAAAGAGCTCAGACACCTACAAATAATGCAGCCTCCGAAGCAAGGACTCAGTCTCACCACATCCACTGGCCTCCTCTTCAGTCTGGATGACAGGACGCTGTTGCTGGAATTCTGATAAAGCAAGTTATATCGCGGGCTCACAGATTTCAGTCTTACCCACTTCTGTCACCATTAGGTGAACAGAAATTAAACAAATTTGCTACAATTTTTAAAAATGTTTTCAATTAAAGGGAATAAATGCTATCTTAATACCTTCACCCTGGGATTGCACTATTGTCCCTTTCTGTCAAACCAACACTTTTTAGAAAGGTAGAGTCTTCAGATTGTCTCAGTGATACATTTCCAGAAAACACAGTAACACCCACTCTGCTGGGGGGGGGAGTCTGCTCCAGCTGTACTGAGGAAGGGACCTTGTTCTGCCTCTATGCAACTCAGGTGGTGGGTGCTTCCAGCCCAGGCAGTCCATTCAAATGCAAACACTACTAAGCAGTGTCTGTTTCTTTCCCTTACTTCAAAAAATGGAAAAGAAATTAAACATAAAAACCCATTAAAGCAAGTTAGGATTACAAACGTAAGCACAAGAAAGTAAATGCAAAAGCCAATGATCTCATTGTAATGTTCTCTTAAGCACATTTCACATCCTGGTTGCATTGAGTGTGTTTAAAAGGTCTAATTAGAAACTTCAGCGATTCCTGGTGATGTGGGTGAGTACTTTTATTGTGAGTGCATTTGGTTCTCACAGCTTTACACCTCCAAGTAGGAAGCTCCTTGAAAGTAGGGCTTTTCCTTTTATTCACTGTGTGGAGTATCAGCTATTCAGTGTTAATCCAACAAAAATAAAATAACTCTAGGGAAACATTTCATTTGCGTCAGACTCCTGGGCTCATCCAGAAGCCAGGATGGGTATAATAACAAATTCTACCAGGACCAAGGACTTTTGCATCACACCATGGTGACCATCCCATTGACAGATACAGACCTGACATGTCCTCACCTCTGCAGTCACTTAGCAGACACTCTCTCAGGAATTTAAGGAGTCTTTCCCCAAACTATTTTAGTTTCCCTTTCAGTTATTTTTTATTTATTTATTATTATTATTATTATTTTGGTGTGTGAAAAAATTTAGGACACCAGTAATGGTATTAGAAAAATAAATGGAATTTTTAAAAATATGCCTATAGAACCATACCCTAGAAAATCATCCATTGTTCTGTCTTTATTTTTTCTTGCTGTCCTTGTTTACATAAAACATAACTTGGCACAGTTGAAAAATTATAGTACAAGTCTTTATATATATTAAATAATACATATATGCTTTATATTTATTTCAGTAGTTGCACATACCCTCAATTTTCAATGTGTCATTGTCTAACTGCTGTCTTATCATTAGACATTTTGAAATTGTTTTAAACTGTGCTCTAGTAGACATGTACTACGCTACCATTTTGCAATTGATTTTTTTTGTTTGTTTAATAAACCCTTGAAAACCCTCATAAGCTTGCAGAGTTTCTTCAGAATTATTTTGATAAATCACAAAAAGTACATTTCTATCACAGTTATAATTTATTACAATGCTATCCATTTACCAAAAATTCTAAAACATCATAAAAAACGCACCAAAGCTATCATCACTTTTTAAAATAGACCTAGAATACTCTCTGTCTTTCAGTGATTTCTAATAGCTAATCAACTAAAAATATCCTGAAAGATTTACAGGTCAAAAAATAAATAAACTAAAAAATTTTTATTACAAATATGATCAAGAATTAATAAACTAAAAATTGTTAAAAATTAGTAATTCTAAGGACATAAACAGATAATTAGATGCAGTGAAAAGGGAAAGAAATAATAGCTTAAAAACAAGATAGCATTCATCACCTATCATGTAATAAAAAATCTGATACTTAATCACTAAGTTTTTTGTTTTTTGTTTCGAGTTGGAGTCTCACTGTCACCCAGACTGGAGTGCAGTGGCCACTCCCGACCACCGCAGCCTCAACCTGCTGGGCTCCGGCAGTCCTTCCGCCTCAGCCTTCCAAGTAGCTGGAACTACAGGCGTGTGCTACCATGCCCGGCTAATTTTTGATTTATTGTAGAGATGAGGTCTCGCCAAGTTGGCCAGGCGGGTCTTGAACCCGCGAGCTCAGGCAATCCACTCACCTCAGCCTCCCAAAGGCGCGGGATTACAGGCTGAGCTACCGAGACCAGCAATCACTAAGTTTTTAAGAAAGGATGCCATCTAGAAATTTGAGAAAGGCTTTTAAGTTAGCATGTGGTAAGTTACCAGTGATTCATATTCTATGTATCTATCTATGAGGGAGGACAACAAAAAAATGGAATTTATTTATAAAAATTGTGTATTTATTCTTACATGTTTTAACATCAGTCACCTTCGAAGTACTCTTCATTTGATGCAATATACCTATCAAGATGTTTTTTCCACTGCTCAAAACAGTTGTTGAACTGATGACAGTTTTGGTGCCATTTAGTGCTTCTGCCATTTTTTGTTTTACCTCTTCCACATCAGCAAAATGTTTCCCTTTGAGGACATTTTTCATCCAGGGAAACAAAACAAAAGTTACTCAGGGAGAGAGCCGGTGAATAGGGAGGGTAGGGCATGGGATTCATGCCGTTTTTGGTCAAAAACTGAAGAACACTCAGGGTCATGTGGTCAGGTACTCTTGTCAATCACCCATCATATAATGGGCAAATACCTTGAAATGATCTCCAAAAAAAATTAACTGAAGCTGAACACAGCCTCTCACAGCAACAATTGCTGATACACTGATGCCCAGGGGTTCCTAGAATACTTACCTAGCTGTGGAAACCTGTCCTACGAGGGACCCGCCATCCAAAAAATAATTCCGGTTTTTGTGGGTTGCCCTCATATATTGAGGAGAAGATGATAGATAGATACTAGATAGATAAGGAATAAGTAGGGAATGGATAAATAAATTATAGGGACAGATGATTGATAATGACAATTGCAATATTTAAAAATGATTGCATAAATTATACACATTCTTGTCAAAGGCCATTATGAGCTACTAAAGACATATTTATGATAATTCTTAGTGACATGACAATGCTAATAATATAATATTACTTTAATAGAGTACAAATAAAGAAAACTTGGTATCAAAAATAATAAAAGGAAAATTCCAAGTGGTAACAGTAGATTTGTCAATATAATCTAGCTATGTTTTTCTTTTCTGATTCCTCTCACTTTTATAGAGTTAAGTTATCTTCAACAATGAGAAAGTCTGATTTTGACAACTCAGGAAAAGGTAACTTACAAAGAGTATTGCTCTAATATCTCTCCTCCCCTTAAAAAAAAGGCTGTGATTTTATTTATCCTTCAATATGACTATAATTCTTGTATTGAAATGATCAAATGACTTCATTGATACTTTATATTATCTAGTTACAAAACATAATAATCATATGGAAAAGTGCACAAACGTGTTACATTTTACAAATAATTATAAAGAGAACATTTATGAAGCCTCCTGCTAAGCACTGTGTCTATCCAGGGTGAAATGGCTGGGTCACATAGCACAAGTCTGTCAACTTTACACTTGATGAGACCTTGTGACCACCTCACTGCTTATGTGAAACCCTCCCAGGGGCTCCCCCAGTAACATCTTGACCCCTGTCCTCCCAGCACCTCATCCTGCCTCTACCGTAAGACGTATCAAGCGACTCCAGTTACAGGCCTGTATGTCTTTCCATTACACAGTGAGATCAAGCAAACGCTGAAAATTTGAATTGTAGTTCCTTGACTCTCTCTCCCCACCTACATGTTTCTCTACTCCCCTTTACAGAAAAATATCTCAACAGAGCCATCAATAAGGTATTTAACTCTCCATTTTCCTCACATTTCAATCATTCTTCCCATTCAAAGGTTCTTAAACTTTTTAGCCTCAGAGCCCATTTGCTCTCTTGTAGTATCACAAGCTTCTGTTTATGTAGGCTTTAACCATCAATATTTGCCATTTCAAAATTAAAACTGATAAATAATTTTAAATATTTGTTAATTCATTTTAAAACAACAGTTATAAACTCAGTACATGTTATTATGTGATACAGCCAATTACCTTTCAAAAACAAAAAAGAATTGGGAGAAAAGTTGCATTGTTTTACACTTTTGCACATCTCTCTTATGTCTGGCTTAACAGAAGACACGTCTTGGCTTCTGCTTCCAATACATTTTTTGGTTAAAGTATATGAATAGAATATAGCCCTTACACAAATCTATAGATGGAATGGAGAGTACTTTAATAGTTTGTCAGATATTTAAGCATGTTGTTCTTTGAAAACACACCAAAATTCAGCAAGTGTTAATGTCTCAAGATGGGTTAGAATGTGGAATCTGAGAATTCCACAATATATAACAATAAATATTGCTATAAGCATTTATAGCAATAAATATTTCACATATGAAAAAAATGATTCCCCTTGCACATGGAATGGATTCTCTACCTGTGATTCTGTGATGACTTCCAAATGTTGACTCAGTTCAATATGCAACATGAAAACTTGCATTCATTAATATCAGTACCAATCTCATAAAAACAACATTTCCCTACTGAGGAGCTGGTGAGCTGAACTGTGCACAGTGTGCTAGAAGGAGGGTAGAAAAGATAACTGATGTCTCAGCCTTTGAAAAGTGTCTTGAACTCGTGAAACCTTGAGAGGTCCCAGGGACCCACAGGCATTCCCGGACCTCACTTGGAGAACAGTGTCTCCAGTCAGTGATTCCACAGAAACAACATCTGTAAGGTCAGAAGACCTCCCTGTGACTAAGTCCCAGGGCATGTTTCTATTCTTTGGGGGTTTCCCTCCACCTTGAAGCACTTTCTTCTCTTGGCTTCCGTTGCAAATCCTCTCCAGGTTTCCTCTTGCCATTCTAGGCAGGTATTTTGTTTGCTTATCTATAATCCTTAGACAGTAGATCCTGGTGTTCTATAGGCCACAGTCCTAGGTCCTGGCTGCTCTCTATGCTGTCCACTCAGTGAAGATATGATTTTAATTCCTGCCTCAACAAGGATGAATCACACACCTACTTCTCTCCCATTCTCCTCTGAGCTCTCTGCACCTAGCTATTCATTTTTTGAGGATGTCTCCCACTATAATTTTTCCCTTCTCTGCTCCCAAACATGGTCCCTTCTAACCATCCACATCTTCCCTCTTCATCTGGGACATTTACGTCATCCATTCCAAACTCCACCTTCAGATCATTCTTGACTTCGGCTTTTCGTGCTCTTCTAGAACACGCTAGTATGAATTCAGGCTGCTGAATTGTCTCCTGACTGGACTCCTCAGATTTGCCGCTCCCTCACCCCTCAATTCCCAGCTGGCACAGCTTACTCTTTCAAGAACACAGATGGGTGTTCACCACCTGCTACACGGTGTTTGCTACTGCTGAATGTCAACATGGTTTGACCTCATCACACCAATGAAAACAAATGGTCTCTAGGCTGCCTGAGGCCAGGGCAGGCTGGCCTCTGCCGCTTCTGTTCATGCCATGTTACCCACGCCCCTGGTCTCCTTCAGTTCCTGGAACATGTGCACATGCCTTTCCTGTATGGTCTTCCTTCAAATCCAGGCTCAGTCGTGACCTACCATGGAGTTTACACTCAGCATCCCTGAGCAGATCGATCCCTCCTGTTGCTGTTTCCTTAGTCACACATCCCATTGTCAATTTACTTACCCATCATAAGCCATCATATTTATGATTCTTTGATGAAAATATTTTGAGTTGAATTAGTTGTTAGGGTTTGTCAAATATATGTTTAAAAAATATTTATCCGATTGTGTAGCTTGTATTTTTATTTTCTTCGCAGTACCTTTCAAGAGCTTTTGGTTTTGACTCTGATTTATCAAGGTTTTATCTTATGGTTTGTACTTTCTTATGTCCTCTATGGAAATTTTACAAAGATTGTCTCCTGCATTTTCCCCTAGATGTTTCACAGGCTGAGCTTGTATGCTTAGATCTATGATCCATTTTGATTTAATGTGTGAGCAAGCTGTGAGATGACACTCAAAGTTAACTTTTTTTTATTCATATGATATATAGCACTCTATCTTGGAAAGGTGATTATTTTCCCATGTATTACTTAGCAACTCTGCTTGGAAAAAAAACACATTTACCAACTATGTGTGGGTCTAATCCTGGAGTGTCTGTTTGTTCTATAGATAAAAATGCATATTCTTAAACCAATACCACACTTTATAGGTTTATAGTAGTATAGTCCCTTGCATTTTCTTCTAATTGTGCCCAGATAGATATCTGATTAGATATCAGTTTAGTTATCTTCTCCTACTGTACCTTCCAGTTTTCCAAACTTATCTTTTGGGGTGTCTAATCTTCTACAATTCTTGCAATGAATTTTTCATTTCCGATATTACATTTTTCACGTTTAGAAATTTTATATGTTCCTTCTCACATGCAATTTTCTCTCCATGTTTTGTCCATGTTTTATCTTAAAATCTTGAAAATGCAGAGCACATTTGTACTAATTGTTTTATGTGGTGATTCCAACGTTTCTCTTATTTGTGAGTCTTTCCCCCTTGATTTTTTTTTTTCCTACTGATTGGAGGTCATGTTTTTCTGCTTCTTTACAGATCTATTAATTTTGCATGACTCCTAAACACTACAAATATTACTTTTTTAAGCACCAGAGATGTTTTTTCTTCTTTTGAAGCTGACCCTTCAAAGGAAGGTCAGATAGGAGATATCTCAGACTTTGTGGCCATCTGATCTCTGTTGCACCTGCTCAACTTTATCTGAACACTGCAAAAGCAGACTAGACGATATGAGATCAAAGAGATGTTGCTATGTTTCAATAAAACTTTATTTACAAAACCAGGTAGTGTGTCCAGTTTACCCCTCAGGCCATAGTTTGCCAACTCTTGCTTTAAAGAGTGGTCACGTTTCTTTTTATTTAGTTAGGCAATTAGGTACTTATGAATTTTCCTAGTCCTTTCAAAGGGGGGCTACAGTACACTTTGCTGAAGGCACAGTTTAGTCCAAATGCTAAGGTGCTAAGGTGTGGTGCGTCTTGAGAGTCTACTCTGTGTCCTGGTGATCAACAAGTAGTGTCTACCATGCTGGTTGAAACTGGAGTCCCTCCCATTCTACATAAGCTCCAGGAACTGTTCAGCTCACGACCTACCCCCAGCCTCATGGAGTTCACCCTACATCCATGAGACACAATGTTTTCCAGCAAAATCTCAAGGATCTCTGGATACGGATGCCTGAGGCTAATTTTCTGTAGAGCTCTACTCTTTCCAGACCTGAGCCCTGCAGATTACATCATCCTTAGCCCCCTGGACTTAGCTCTCTATCTCCTCAATTCTCAGTACCATATACTTTGCTTGCATTTCCCTTCTTTGTTCCAAAGCTCTGAAAGACCCTAGAGAGATAACAGGCAACATTAGACCTCACATCCCTCCTGTTCCCCTCTTAGGGATGGTAGTTTTGGGCTGCATGGGACTTCCTGTCTAAAAATTGTTGTTTAGAGCCATGTGCCCAGCTTCCAGTTTTTCAAGTATAAAGCAAGTCCCGCCTAGCCTTCCATAGCTGCACCAGGACAGCAACCCCTTGTATGGGCACTCATTCAGAGTGGGGTTTATTCATCACCCATTCAAAAGGTGGTTGTGTCTCCTCCTGAAACACAGACCTCACAAAGTGTAGGATGACGATGTTTTCTCCTGGAGGAAACACAGTCTATCTGCGGTGTTTAGCCTTGCACGTAGGAAGTCACGTAAGAGCAGTACAAGGGGTAACTAGGCCTGGAATGGCAACCCATGCTGCTTAGAGGAAGGAAGAGGAGGCTCAGGTTGAGCCCAGCAGGAGGGGATTTGGGAAAGACACAGAGGGAAGAAATTTCAGACAAAGGCCGCAGTGCCAGTGAATGTGCAGGCACATTCAGAATTCACAGAGTAAGGAACTATGTGAAGCTGTGAGGATGGGCAAATACGCCACCAAAAAGCTTTAAAAAATAAGACCAGAACTTCCATCAGAATGATTCTCCTCCTACCCCTTTTTTTTCCCTCCTCCTCCTTCCTTCGTCCTCTTTTTCTTCCTCCTCTTCTTCCTTCCTCTCCTCCTTCTTTCTTCCTCCTCCTGCTCCTTTTTTCCTCCTCCTCTCTTTCTTCTCCTTTCCTCACTCCTCCTTCTCTCAATCTAATTTAGTCATCTATGGTTTCTCTTCCTCCACTTCTCTTTTATTTGGTCTTTTCTTGTTTCTCTCTTTAGTTGTTTCTTAATGAAAAAAAGCAGTATTTCTCATACCAAGCAATTTATAATCTCTGTCTTGCTAGCTGTCAGTATCTGCCTTTGAGTCTCATCTCAGATGACTTATGTCTTGTTTACTGTTAAATCATAAATTTTATTAGGTCCCTGCACCCATTTTATAATTAAGATAACTGACACCGAGGGGAATTGAGGAGTGCCCTACCAAGATCACTGAGCCTTTCAGTGTCACTGAGGCTACTTCCCAAAGTACAGAGGGGCACCCTGTGCTCCCACAGCAGGTGAGAGAGAGCAGGCCTGGGCAGGGAGTGTCTGGAGTGTGTAACTTTTCAGAGGCAGAGTTTGAGTAAGGACAATCCTGAAGGCTGTCAGGTAGATTAAGTGTCAGAAGCACAAAGGTGGGGAAAACCCATGGGGTCCCCTTGGGGGGAGATGGAGCTGCTCTGTTGGTGAACAGGGTGAGTCCAAGGCCTGTAGCGATAAGGTCAGCCTAGAGCATGCTGGACTCTGAGCATCACATGCAAGTCTCTGTTTCACTTTGGAGATTGCTGGGAATGTAGGAACTATATACAGTGAGGTCTAACCCAATCTTCGTGACATTCCATCCTGCAGGGGTTTTCAAAAGTGACTTCAGAGACCTCAGGTGAGTAGATATGCAGCTGAGAGGATCTTCAGTCAACAGAGCTGAAAAGATGAAAAGTCAAGATGATGCTGGACGGGAGATAGGAAAGGCTGTGGCCACTGGGTAGGTTGGGGGTGCGGGGGTAGAACCACCAGTGGGACCTTGAGGTTTCACCTGGGTGGGGGGATCAGTTACCACATGGGCTGGCAGGGGATCAATAACCACAAGGGCTGGCATGTGCAGAATGTGGTTTTGACCTGGGACATGGCTTGTGTGTGGTCCTGCTACCAATAGGGGATATACATACTTTGTCTTTGGGGGAAAATCAGAGATGGATAAGTAGATTTTGGAGTCATTTGCATAAAATTGAACTAAGCATACCAATAAAAATTTTTAAAAAGCGAAGAGGGAGGCTGAGGTAAACATCTTGCAGACAAATCTACATTTAGTAGATTAAGTGACTCACGCCTATAATCCCAGCGCTTTGGAAGGCCAAGGCAGAAGGACCACTTGAACCCAGCCTGGAGTTTGAGACCAGCCTGGGCAACATAGTGAGACTCTGTCTCTACAAAAAAAAAAAAAAAAAGAAAAAGAAATCTAAAAGATACAAAAATAAACAGATAAATAACAAAAGAGAGAAGTGGAGGAAGAGAAACCATAGATGACTAAATTAGATTGAGAGACAATGAATGACTGGAAAATACATAAATAATGGAGCCACAGAGCAGTGCTGGTTTTATAGAAGGTGTGTGAGCAAAATTA
>CAUYQG010263876.1:0-19528 GCA_963574415.1 Tarsius wallacei
CTGTAGTTCCAGCTACTTGGAAGGCTGAGGCGGAAGGATCGCCGGAGCCCAGCAGGTCGAGGCTGCGGTGGCCGGAAGCGGCCACTGCACTCCAGTCTGGGCGGAGTGAGACGCCAACTCAAAAAAAAAAAAAAAAAAAAAGAATAACATATTGTATATTTCAAAATAGCTAAAAGAGAATAATTTGAATGTACCCAGCATTAAAAAAGATAAATACTTAAGGTGATATATATCCCAATAACCCTGATTTGATCTTTACACAGTATATGAATGTATCAAATAATCACATGCTCTCTAAAAATATGTACATCGATTATGCATCAACAAACATTTTTTAAAAGAAAGGTCAGGGTCCTAGAGAGTAGTTCTTTTAAACAACTATACCTTCCCAATACTGTACATCAGATATCTCCGCAAAAAATGGGTGCTCCAGCACTGATTCACCTATCCACAGCCTTCATTCCTTGTATCCAATTTTGCCATTTCCAGATCATCCTTATGGTTCCTCCTTTTCTGTCTGGACTTGTAGATGAATACAAAGGAAATGGAGCTTGGTACTAGAAATCCCTGGATTTGAATATTGGCTCTTCCACTGACAGATGTGTGTGACCTTAAGCAAATGCCTTTATCTTCTGAGATTTAGTTTCTTCACCTCTAAAACACAAAAGAATTTTATCTACCTCTCAGATTCCTCTTGGGATTAAAGGGTATAACATCTGTGAAGAATACATATAGAACCCAGCGTACAGTAGGTGCTTAGTGCATTATGGTTATTATTCCATCCTCAAATCAAGCCATTGAGGTGGCACCTATTCCAACTATATGTAAGGCTAATGTGGTTTAATGAGAGGACAGAGGAAAATGTATATTTTGTTTGACATATTTGAACCTAGCAACTATTTTTATTTTAACTTCCCTCCACAAACCATATGGCTTATCTTCCCCAGTGACAGCTCCAACAAACAGTCTTTTTTGTTGACTTGGCCCTAAAATCCTTCTTTTGAAGCCCCATTTCCAACTCGTCACTGTACTCCAATAAGCACTGCTTGTACTGGGCAGGCCCAGAAAATGGGAACTGGAAAAGCAAATCAGGGTCAGGTCTTTAAATGAAGCAAGACTCTTAGTGTGGTCAAGGATAAGATGATGTATGGTCAGGTCAAAGTGATGTTCAGAAATGATTTCAGGGACACAGTAGGTTTGCCATGGTATACCCTTTAGGTATGGTTCAGTACACTTCTTGAGAGACAAGGTGTGCCCTGTCCATTTTTAAAGAAGCCAAGCCTATCCAGACATCCACTTTAATTCATTCAAGTGAACAACCCAACCACAAGTGTAGTGTGACTGTGCATTCCTAAATTGTCAATCAAAATTACAAGAATACCCTTGGGATCTGGTCTGAAATTGCGGAGTGGGGGTGGGGAGGCTTCAAACCCATCACCCTTCTGCTCAAAAATTTGAAATAACTTCTTATTGCCTGTTGAATGAAGTGCAAACTCAGCCCACAGCGTTCAAATGTTTTCTACAAGTTAATGTCAACCTACCTGACCAGGTTTATTTAACTTTGCTCCCTGATCTACACCCACACTTCAGCCACACGGGACTGTTCATTTCCTCAACAACCTCCCCCCACCCACACACACTCCCATCTCCGTGTCTTTGCTATTTATTTTTATGACTTCTCTTCTGTCCCTCATCTCTACCTCCTTAAATCCTTCACAATCTCGCTAACAAAGTGGAGTCTCCCATGAATCCTTTTCTGATCCCTCAGGTCTCCTCCAACTAGATGTGATCTCTTTTTCCTTTGACCTCTCATAGAATTTATTCTCTGTCATTTGCAGCATGGATTCTAACTTGAGCCTTAGCTGTGGAGGTTTGGACATCTTAGGCTGGCTTGATCCTGAGTACAGGTGAGACTAGCTAGAAATGGCTCACTCATCTCTATCCCCAATGGCATCTAGTCTTGGGCTTTTTGTTCCCACATTTTTCAGCTTCATTGAGGTATAATTTACAGAGCATAGATTCACCTAGCTTAAGTGTACAGTTTGAGTCTTACACAATCCTGCAACCATCTTCACACCACATAAGTTGAGTCTCATCACACCACATAGTTTTATCTTTCTGATTTTTTCCTTATGCTCCTTAGCACTCATTCCTGTCCCAACCTTCAGACCCAGGCAAATATTGAGGTGCTGGCCATCACTTATGGTATGTCTTTTCCAAAAACTTCATATTAAGAAATCATACTGTTTATCTGGTCTGTCGTTGCATACACTTAAGATTTATCCATATTGGAACATGTACTAATTGTCCTTTTTTTAAATTGCTGTGTAGTATTCCATTGTCTGGATGAGCCACATTTTGTTTACCCACTTGCTAACAGATGGATATTTGGATTATCTCTACTTTGTTTTATGAAAATTGCTTCCACGTTCATTTTCATGCTCATCTTTGCATGGAGGTGTGTTTTTATTTATGTTGGGTAGGTACTTGGAGTGAAATCATGGAGCCATATGGTAACTGGATGGCCATCATTGATTTGAAGCACCTTAGCAAGGATTAACAAGTAGGAGGCACAACGTAAGTCATGTGGGAATGGGACACAGGGTTGGGGGTATGGTATAGAATTCCAGGAAAAGGAAGAATATAACTGAGAAGATAGAAATACATTAAGAGAAAAATTCATCTACTTCATAGTTTGTACTTTAATATCCAGGAAGTCTAAAATTTTTGTCTAAATGCAAAACTGTCTCAATCTATTATAATTGTACTTCACCTTGATCACAGCACACAATATTAGGCATGCGTGGGTGGACAAGTACAATGATAAGGGCATGCATAAAAGCACCTAAATCTGCTGCCAGCCTACGTGTTGTCCACTTTTAGGGAGCCATTAAGTTTAATTATGTCAAGAATTTGTCTTTAACAAAAACTTCCACTTAGTAGATTCAATTGAAACTTCTACTCTTTGCTTCTACCTCCTTGCTTTCTACTCTACTCTACCATTGCATGGCTGTATTTATTTTACATGGTCTCTGCAGAGGCCACTCTGAATAGTTACCTTCCCTTGAAATATAAGACTGCACCAATATGGTTTTGGGCCAGAAATTATGAGGGAGTACAGAGAACTCTGTGACCACAGGAATCACTATTACATAGCTCCAAATATAACCACAAGTCAAATTATATCATCTTATAATTGATCTAACCCAGTTAATTTATAACAAAGAAATCCATCCTGATTCCTAGTGCAAGAGTATAAAAGAAGGAAGTTCTGTCATTAGAGACTTAAAGATTGAGTGTTCTGGTTATTCATTTTTCAATTTTCAAGTGTACAAACAGATTTTAAACTTGAGTCAAAGGCAAAAAGTTTATCTACTTCGCCTTTCTCCCATTGGAAAGATCACCCCAAGCACCCTGGGCAGTTTGGGCATATGCACCCAAGAGTTCAGTAAATCTGGCTTACCAGGGATCAAGATATATAGAGAGACGAGCCACCTCCGGGAAAATTGTTGATGCAGCTATCACAACACAGAGCACCTTTTCCTTTAATGATGACCCACAGAACTATCTCTTGGACCTTAATATCAGGAAAATCCATAATTGTCTTGAACAAACAGGATTATTTTTATCTGGCATAAGTGGTTTTCAGAATGTGGTCCCGACCATTAGCATCCACATCACCTGGGAAATGCATATGCTCAGGTCCTACTCCAGACCTACAACGTTAGAAACTCTGGAGGCAATGCCTAGCAATCTGTGTTTTGATAAGTCTTCCTGCTAATTCTGAGGAAGCCATAATTTAAGAACCACCATCCTTTTAACTGATGGCTGAGAACCCTACGGCCACATTCGCAGCAACTGCTTTCTAACCCTTCTCCCCACCACCTTAGAGACAGAGAAGAGTTCTTCAGCATCCTTAGCTCCCCAGCTCTTGGGAGATTTGAAAAAAGATTTAGGCAGCACTAACTAAATTGAGCTGAACTAGAAAACCCAACTTTAGAAAATTGGTAATGTATTTGCTCAATGTTCAATATTTTCTTTGAGTTAAAAAGCTACATTGGGATTGTATTACAATCGTTTAATCTATAACCAAGTAGTTGGTTTTGAAAACCTTGGACGATAACATTGACCATTTGCATAGTTTTAAAAAAAGAATTTCATCATTTTGTGTAGACTAAGTGTCCTGAACCTTTTGTTATTAACAATTCACAAGACATGATTATGTTCTATAGGTGAATTACAAGGTTGTAAAAGAGGTAGATATAAAAAGCAGGTACATTTACATTATCTAACATGTATCGCTGGTTAGCCTAAAAATCTCCTGTTCTTTGGTTAGTAGAACATGCAGAAAACCTATGTTTACAATGCCAAATGAACCAATATGGCTCATTATCAGGAATTGAGTGATTTTTGGCTCTTATCACTATTTTTAACATTTCAAAAGCCAGAGAGAATCTGTGTTTCATCTCAGCTCTGCTATTGTGTACTTGTGAGACTTTAGGTGAGATATTTTCCCCCTCTGAACTTCATTTCTGCCTCTGCAAAATGAAAGCATTTGATTTTTTTATCATCTCTAAGGTTACTCCTATCTCTGATATTCTGGGATTCTGGAATATTAGAGGGATCCAAGACCCCCACTGCTCTAGCACTACCCCAGTACTACTGCTCTCTCCTGACCTCTCCTGACCAGAAGAAAGAGGGAGAAGGAAAAGCATGCCTGCTGAAAGCATGACCGAGGTCTTCGGAATTCTGATAATCTCAGAAATCACATGCAAGCATTTGTTTCTTACAAAACAGTGCTGTGTGGAGACTGGCTACAGTGTGAATTGGGAAACACCGTTTGCTCTTTGTTAAATGATATGGAGGAGTCCAAGAGAGATTTTATCATTAGTTTGGTGAGAACAAGATGTGAACCTCTAAGAAGTCCTCTTCTGTAGAGACAATCTTAAAGAGTCAGTCCAGGGTATGAAATTACTTGTGTATATACTAAAAAGCTTAGGGATTTGGGTTTGTACAAATACTCCCTCACCCCATTCCCATCAAGAGCAGTTATTTAGCAGTTAATTCAAGCTG
Organism: Tarsius wallacei; assembly: GCA_963574415.1. Taxonomy (NCBI): domain Eukaryota; kingdom Metazoa; phylum Chordata; class Mammalia; order Primates; family Tarsiidae; genus Tarsius; species Tarsius wallacei. The sequence goes on from CAUYQG010263876.1 coordinate 5,074, forward strand.
TGGAGTCATTTCATGAAGGATGGTGAATAAGTATGGAGGACTCAAACCACACCTATCCTCCACTCTTGATGAAATTAACCAGGTAATTGACTCAATTCATCTACTTCACTTTCTCTGGGGAATTGATCGCCCCTAGTTTGTCAGCATAAAGAGCAACTTTGTTTTTTCCCTCTGTTCATCAGTAGCCAAATACTTTGCTGTTTTTCATTTCACTTCCCAGACTACTTTCTAATATGGTTATAAGCACCTTACTACCCAGTTTCTTCTAACTGAGAGATTATGCATTGCACTTCATTACTTCACAGAGTATTTTTAGCAGGTTTTCTAATTAACTGCTTTCAAATTGCTAGCTTCTCCCTCTCAAACAAGCCCCGCCATACACATATACACATAAAAGCACGTGCTTACATTTTGTATTTAAAAGGAGCTTTTCTGGCTGGTACTAAGATGATTACCTTAAATGTCTACTTCCTTCAGTTGATGTAAATATCATCTACATGCCCATCATCTCTGGAGTCATCTATGGCATTTCCTCATCTGAAAATGATGGATTTCATTCTTAAAAGTTATTCTGTGTCAGGACCTTGAGCGGTGTTCTGTAATGTTTCATTTTGGAATAAAGCAGGTTCATTTTTACCATTTCTAGAGAAAGAAGCCCTAAACAGCTCTTTAAAAAATGTGGCATTAAAACAGACATTCAAATAGTAAAACTGGTTTTGTTAGGACATTTAGGGACAAAGCAACTGGTGGTTTGCCTGTATTTTTCATCTCTTAAAGATTTCTTTGATACTGTACAGCACAGCTCTAGTAATAGGCACAGAGTTGGGAATTACCATGTGACAGAGCTAAGTATTAAGCCCAGGTCACCTGAATTACTACTCCTTGGAGGTGGCATCAGCCCTATAAAAGTGTAAATGATTTGTTACTTCAGTGCCTCTCTAATATTAAATTTCGAGGAGTAGACTCAAGTTTGTGCTTCAGGGGTCACCTACATGTATTTATCATGTAAAAGAAAATGCATTAGACTACCACGTGATTGCAAAGGGACCAATTCGGGCTGTTTTTAAGAAAAAAATTGACGAGAGCTATATGGACCATACTGGGTAGATATGAAGACAGGGTGATTCTAATAAACAATAAGATGATTTAATAACACCTGGATAGCCCAGAGAGTCCCCCACAGGGAAGAACAAGCAACTGCAGAGCATTTCCCCATCCCCCTCCCTCTCCTTATGTCAGGACATGCCAATAAAACTCCTCCACCTCCCACTTTTCAGTGCCAGATCAGTAAGCATTTAGCCAAGCATGCTGGGAAACACAGAACAACTGAAGGAAAGGAGTATCCGGGTGTCTTGGATTTTCTTTCCATTCTGTTATGTTCTGTTCTCCTAACACCATCTCATTACTAGACGTAGGCATTAGACGTGACAATCAACTGCATTTGAACTGAGCAGAAGAAACATTAAAGACACAGTCTTCAGAAGAAATGTCTCAAAGGCAGCCTCAGTCACCTAATCAGACTTTAATTTCAGTCACAAATGACACAGAATCATCAAGCTCTGTGGTTTCTAATGATCCCACAAATAAAGGACGGACCGGGGACAACTCTCCAGGAATAGAAGCATTGTGTGCCATCTATATCACTTATGCTGTGATCATTTCAGTGGGCATCCTTGGAAATGCTATTCTCATCAAAGTCTTTTTCAAGACCAAATCCATGCAAACAGTTCCAAATATTTTCATCACCAGCCTGGCTTTTGGAGATCTATTACTTCTGCTAACTTGTGTGCCAGTGGATGCAACACTCTACCTTGCAGAAGGATGGCTGTTCGGAAGAATTGGGTGTAAGGTGCTCTCTTTCATCCGGCTCACTTCTGTTGGTGTGTCGGTGTTCACGTTAACAATTCTCAGCGCTGACAGGTGGGTTTCTTTTCTCTTTTATATTTGCCAGGATGTGAAATTAGGCAAAAAGAAAGGAAAGCGTGTACTTAGCATTTACTGGCTACTATTCTGCTTTTTTCACACTCTGTAACCTGGATGTAAGATCGGAAAATCCAGTGGCATTTTAAATAGAATTTGATGTAAGAATGTTTAAATTCCTGTGTTAGCGTCTGAGGAGAGGTTGAAATTGTATGTTTTAGGGAAAATTTATTCTTCTTGAAGTGTAATTGTTTGCTTGAAAGAATACTGAACGGTGTTTTTATTTTCCTCCAGTTTATTAAGTAAGGCAAATTGTTACAGGTGTAAAAGAAAAATATTCATGCTTTATACATTAGTGCAGCCTAGTGGTGCAATATAGTCAACATGAAAACATCGGCATAGGTGTGAAATTGACCATATATGCATTACTGTATACTGGAACAGTGGTAATAAGATACAAGCATCTAATTTATTTAAAATTCATAAAATTAGCTAACGGCAGTTAAACGGTGAGGTTTTCAGCTCCTTGGTAACTCAGTGTAATGTCATCACTCAATTCTACGTGTTTTCTCTATAGGCATTCAATGATATCGTTTCCAGAGAAATAAATTAGTCTTGGTTGACTTTTAGCGCTCAATGGAGAGAATGTATGAGAACCCTTCACAATCAGGGTGTTCAGACTCTGTGTTAGGATATTTTCAGTTTAAGTACTGTGTTTTTCTGTGTTCCTATTGTAGAATGATAACTGTGAAAGCATGAAAAAATTTGAGACTCCAAATGTTAAAAGTGATGCTTTAAAAAGCCCGCAAGAAGCCTATAAGTAACCGATGCCTGGCAGTACCAGAAGGAATAGCTTTTTCAGATTCTGGAATCTGAAAAGAGGGAAAGCTTTCCCCGTGTCTTTTTTGGATTTTGTTTTGGCTGGTCTTAAATTCTATTTGAGGGCAGACTTACTTAACGACTGTAGGTTTTAAGGTGGATTTGTCTGAATGAAGAGGCATTTTGTACCAGCACAGGGCTTCCAATTGCACCCTTACCTTGCCCTAAATTTGCCCACCCATATCCTAACACAGAGTCTGAACACCCTTACTGTGAAGGGTTCTCATACACTCTTTCCATAGAGTGCTAAAAGTCAGCCAGGATTAATTTATTTCTCTGGAAACGATGTCATTGAATGTCTATAGAGAAAACACATAGAACGAGCACTTACAGATGGGGAAGAAATTAATCCCCTCTACTTTACTGTGTAAACCCATGCAATTCTTTTCTAGCAAGGTTGATGACTGCTCACTCATGAAGAAAGGAAAATTAATTCGGTTTAACATCAGTCACTTATACAAAAAGGAAGTCTTTCCTTCAGAGGTAGAAAAGACTGTGTGTCATTTTTCCTATACACAGGTGGAGAATTATTCTTAATCCCACATAAAATCATGCTGAAAAATATTTTTTTGTCTTCATTAGAGGATCCATAAATAAAATTATAAAGTTGAAAATCTGAACTATCTCATAGGAGTGAATAAAGGAAAAGGCAATTAGCATAAATAAAAAATACTGAGATGTATTATGTGTATCTGAAACCATAATCAATTCTAGTTGGTTAATGCTGACTTGGTTATAAACATATGGCAAGGAGGTAGAACTGGATGACCACTAAGGTCACTTCTAACCCTAACTTTGATATTTATTTTGACCTTTGTTTCTGATTATGTGTTTCTAGATATAAGGCAGTCGTGAAGCCACTTGAGAGACAGCCCTCCAATGCCATCCTGAAGACTTGTGCAAAAGCTGGCGGCATCTGGATCATGTCTATGATATTTGCTCTGCCAGAGGCTATATTTTCAGATGTATATGCTTTTCAAGATCCCAACAAAAATATGACATTTGAGTCGTGTGCCTCCTATCCTGTCTCTGAGAAGCTCCTGCAAGAAATACATTCTCTGCTGTGCTTCTTAGTGTTTTATATCATTCCACTCTCTATTATCTCTGTCTATTATTCTTTGATTGCTAGGACCCTTTACAAAAGCACCCTGAACATACCCACTGAGGAACAAAGCCATGCCCGCAAGCAGGTATGTATTAATCAGTACTCATAAAAATGTAGAGTGAAATTCCTACTTTTGCAGTGAGCAACTGTGTATTTTCCTGTGTACAAATACAAGAGCAGTCTATTATTTTTCTTATGAGCATAGGCTCTGGTTTTAATCCCAGATCTATCATGTACTAGCTGAGCAATCTTGAGCAAGTTGCTTAACCTTTCTGAGCCTGTTGTTTCACCTGTAGAGTGAAGATGAGGACTAGATAATATAGATAAAATGTCTTGCATGATTTCCGTTGCAGAGCAAGCAATTCAATAAAATAGTGGGGCTACTATTATTAGAGTGGGGACAACTGAAGGTTAGGAGTACTACTGTCAAAATGTTTTACCCCATGGAATAGCTAGGAACATTGCATAAAGTGAGACTATAAAGCAAAGCATCTTTTGTTTTAGAAAGTGTAACAGAATAATGGAAATGCACAGCCTGTACAACTGGCGGGAATCCATAACATTATCCAATGCAAACCACTTACGCACAGATGAGTGGAGTGTCAGTAACAAAAGAACACAGTGACTCACAGCTTGATGAAGACTACTGCAAAAGCCAGGTGTGCTCTCCTCTCAAAAATATGGGCAGAATAAAAGGAATGCTGCCAAAACACAGTTCCATCTGATTTTTTAAAATGTTTGAACTTCTGGGAGAGGAGGAGAGGTGATTCCATTTACTCCCTGGTCAGTACAGAGAGCTGTGCTTTTTGAAGAGCTAGTCCATTCAGTTGGCTAACCTGTGGTGCTCATGAGGCTGAAGTTGCATATTTATTGCCCATGTGAACCAGTTGTCTTTGCTCTATCTGTGACCACAGGCTATACATTCACCTAACCTGCCTCATTTCTCTTGTTAATAGATGTTAACAATAAATGTTAACAATAGATGTAGGATTGTTTTCACATATGAAGGACAGTCCTTTGACCATATAATCAAAATTCCTATAGATTAAAAACAACTTGGTAACTTTTCTAAATCCTGGAAGAATATTCTGACCTAGTCAGGTTCTGCTGATGCAGTGAAAGCAGTTTTGCATAGTGTCTCTTTATGTTTTTAATTAAATTAAATTTTGGAGAATTCCACAACACTCCCTGAGTTAACTGGAGACATCCTAGAGCATCTCAAAATTGGGGGCAGAGGGGGTCCCTGAATGAGAGTTAATGATACCAAGATGATGGGATACCATGTGCCAATTAACTTGTTCTATCCTATAACCACAGGCTGTTTTCCTGCACAGCTAGCACACAAACGCATGTTCAAAGGGAAACCAGGTTGTTAACTGTGCATTTCCATGTAAATTTAAAGGATGACCTTTTAAAATCTCTGCCAGCTAAATGATTTGTGTGTGTGTGTGTGTGTGTGTGTATGTGCCATTTTTCTTCCCCCTATAGATTGAATCCCGGAAGAGAATTGCCAAGACGGTATTGGTGCTGGTGGCCCTGTTTGCTCTCTGCTGGTTACCAAATCACCTCCTGTATCTCTACCACTCATTCACTCATCAAACCCCTGCAGATCCCTCTGCCATTCATTTTGTTGTCACCATTTTCTCTCGGGTTCTGGCTTTCAGCAATTCTTGTGTAAACCCCTTTGCTCTCTACTGGCTGAGCAAAACCTTCCAGAAGCATTTTAAAGCTCAGCTATTCTGTTGCAAGACGGTGCTTCCTGAGCCTTCTCCTGCTGACACCTCTCTTAGCAACCTGGCTGTGATGGGAAGGGTCCCGGGCACTGGGAGCACACAGATGTCTGAAATTAGTGTGGCTTTGTTCACTGAGTGTAGCATGAGGAAGGCAGAAGACAGGGTCTAGCTTTTCAATAAAAAATGGTATCCTTTCTCCCAGAGTGTGTATCAGATGCCAAGTTGTGCATAGGTGTATGGTGTCTAGATTTTTGTTGTTTGTGAATTGTGTTTGAAATCTTAGGAGTGAAGGATCCCTATAAGTAAAAGATGAACCATGACTTTCTTCAAAGTACAAACAGTAATGTTATTGGGCTTTCTAAATAAAACGAAGCCCTGCTAAGTGTAGAAAGACAAATTTATATATGTCAGTGAAGTGCAAGGGAGGCTGAATAGGAGGGAAGATGAAATAAACAAGATGAAATTTAAAGATCTAATTTGATTTCATCACATCTATGATGCTTCTAATTTCTCATATACTCAAGTGATTTGCAAAAAAAATTGTATTTGTGTTTATTATGTGGTGTAAATCTATACTTTGTACGTGAAAAGGGGATCAAAAAGAGATAAAACATCGCTTATGCAGTTTCCTTAAAAAATAAACCTTTATAGAATGACTGCCCTTTCCCATTAATATCTATTCCATTGTAACTAAATCTGTGCAGTTGAAATGAAGATACCTTGGGGTCAGCGATAATAAAGTACTGAGTAAGTATCTGAGGCAGAGTGCTTGCCTTACTGGGTTGACACTTACTGACTTAACACAGTTCTACTTACAACTACCACTGATTAATAACTGGACAAAGTTATTATTCACAAATACTGCAGAGAACTTGCCTTATTCACTGGCAGAATAAGTGGCCACATTTGTGATGTCATTTGAGGACCCCAGAGGAGGACTCCTGTTGAAAAATCTGCAAGCCTGCCATAGTGTCTGAAATTCTTCCTTTAAGGAAATTAATTTCTTTCTGGTAAGTAGTGCCCTCTTTCTAAAATCATGCAGAAGTACCACATGAAATCTCTAACACCTGAGTATGCACTTGTTATCAGATCATCGTCTTGCTCGACTTTATTAAACCCAATGGATGCTTAAGTCCTGTAAGAGTCTGACCTAATTATCTCTGCCCATGGAAATCAGATGGGAGGTTCTGATTTTCTATCATCTGCTCCTACTTGCTAACATTATGAGCTTGTTAATAATTGCTATTTCAAAAAACCGTTGTCAGTAGACGTGTCAGATTGAGATTTGTGGTTTCAGAAAATGTATTTTTGGAGCAAATTAAAGCATATGTTTGGCACTATAGTTAAATCTGTATTTTTAAAAACTTGATTTTTGAGCTTGCTTTTGTAGTGTTGAGCTTTCTTTAAATGGCTTGTATAATTGTGAACTTTTACTAATGATGGGGCCCAAAAAGGGAATATATAGTAACACTAAACTTTAAATTTCTGTCAAATTAGTTTACTTAAAGGGGGGTGTTGATATTGTATTAGTATTGTTTCAAGGTGGACATTGTAATAATTGGGGGGACAAATAAACGTGAAATAAAGTTTTAAGTGACTGTGTAACTTTATATTCTAAAAACAGTATTTATGACAATATAACTGAAAATTCATTTTAATTCCAAAATGTAAGTTCATTTTCATTACTTTTCCCTAAAATATTTGCATTATGTTCTCATTCTTACTAACAATTACATATTTGCTCTCCTAAGTGCTAATAACATTTTAGAAATAACTTGATAAAGGTATCAAATTATAAAAGTCAAGAAAGCCTTTTAGCAGTACATAAAACGAGAGCCCAAACAACATTCACTTTCTTTTTAAATTCTCAATAATCTCTAGGTGACTTAGGGATATAACATAAAATAATTCTCTAAATGTCTTTACAGGGCATCAGCCTCCTTCCAACCCTAGTTGGAGAATTGTACTTAAAATTAATGACCTTGCTATTTTTTTTGGAGGAGATAGTCTCTCTCTCTTTTTTAAACAGATTATCCCTGTCAGAACTAACCTTACAAGTAAGTTCCAATATCCACAATTTCTTTCACACTACCTATTGTGGTGCCAAATATATTTCTATGGAAGATTTCATTTATTTGGAGAGAGTCCTAAATAGGAGGAGAGGTAGGACATATGCAAAACAAATTTTGTATATATATCAATTTTGCTTAGGGTCTTCCCTGGCCCAAGACTTAAAATATAGACCACAACACAGCAATATACTACAAAGCATGAAAATATAGTCACAAGGTTAGGTATAACCAAAACGTCCAGCTGAGCAAGTCATCATTGAAGGTAAGCACTACAAAACATTTCACACTGGCATACCAGCTGAAAATGGACAATTTGGGTTTAAAGCATTTCTGCAACTTGAATCATCTTAGGTTAGGGATTCATAAATCTTTTTGTCAGAAGGACAAAAGTCTCTTTTATTTTTTTTCCACTGAAGTCTTGAGATTACAGGATATGGGGATAGGAAAATTCCTGAACAGAGTGGGCTTGAAGGAGTAATTTTGAAAAATCTAGTTTGGTGTAGTTCAGTAATTTTCCAGAAAGTGTTCCTGGGCCAGTTAGGTGACTTCTCCAGCCAAACTCTCTGCTTTTGTGGGCTAATGTATATTTATCCATCAAGAAGGCCAAGGACTATCAGGCCAGATGTACCACACAGATCACCTCTTCAAAGGTCAGAAAGAGAAGAATGAAGAAGATATTTAGAGAGAAGCTGGCTCTCTGGATTCCAACTTGTTCCTCTTCCTAGGTCCAGCAGCCCGGCCTGGGGCCTATCTACATTATGGTCCCGGAGTCACCCCATCTTTATAGCCCCCCTTTTGCTTGTTACCTTGAATGTTTTTGCCACTTGTAAAAAATCTTGAGAAAAGACGGGTTACGACAGAGATGTTTCCAGATTGCCTCAGTTATTAGGGAGTTACTCTATGATACAAAGGAAATGAGACCAAACTGGAAACCAAAGAGACCAAAACATTGTTAAAATAGAACTGGCAGGTCTCCTGGCCAAACACAATGCTGTTGCAGGTACAACGTGTCTAGCTCCCAACTCCACTATCATGGTGACTCACGACCCTCTGTGGTGGCTTCCGTTGCTCCCCTTGCCCCTGGGGAATTTCTCCATAGCAAGGCCTCTGTTCTGCCTTTTACCTTCCCTGCCTGTGTCTCCTTGTGTCTGTGTCACTTTGACCACACCCCTGTCTATCCCATACTCAAAATTCCAGGAGAGGCTCTCATTGGCTTAGTCAAATCCAGTCTAGAATGCAGAGTCCCTGCCAGGTCACTGCACAGGCCTCTCGGCAGCCTTTAGGCCAGAGTGGCTGGGTAACATGGAACCTAGATCCTAGGCATACGGAACCTTTGGGTTACCTGCTCAAAATGGTGCTGTGAGTACAGTAGGTACTTAAAGCGTCATGTGCAGTAAGGTGGTGCTGCAAATTATCACCTCTGCTGTGAACTCAGGAATGAAATAGGAACCCAATAACACATTGCTGAAAACAGCTGTATACTATTTTTGGATCCAGAAAAACATATTTAGCAATGGTTAAATGAGCCAAATAAAACTCATGTTATCTATATTATAAGAATGCATGCAAGTTCAGTTCTCCAATAGTTCTGACCAGAACTAGAACTTCATAAAAAAGAAATGTAATTGAAAGCAAAATCCAAAACAAACCCAAACTACTATAAAAAACTGTGGTTATGGTTGAAACTATAGATTCACACAGCTGGGATGGAAGGAGCCACGATTTTCTAGAGCCAGTATTCAACTGTTATGTTTAGAAGCAAAGGTCAGTGGAATAGTAGAAATAATTTCTTCTGGGAAGCATTTCCCCACCCTCAAATCTGGGTTATGATATTTATGTTTACACATAAGTTACTTTTAAATGAATTAATACTTTTAAGCAACCACTTTAACTTTTGTGCAGCAAATATTGATAAACATAAACAAAACTCTTTAGGGTCTTCAATTTTTTTAGTGTAAAGGGGTCCTGAGACCAAAGCGTTTGAGAACCGCTGTCCCCCCCAGCATCCTTTACCACTGTAGTATCATGTGCCAACCATCTTAACTCTGTCTCTCCTGAGCTATGCCTGTCTTGTTGACTGCTGGGTCGCCAGAGCCTAGTACACTTCCTGGCACTTAATAGGGGCTCCATAAACACCAGCCCAATTTAAAAATCTGGATCTCTGCATTTTCAGCAATGCGTGGAATTTCTGAAAACAAAGCTCAGTTTAGAGCAAAAGCATGCTGTCTTTTTCTAAAAGAAAAACAAAGACACGGAATTACTCGGCCAATAAAGCTGGTGTTTACACTGGGATGTTTACATTTAAGTTTCAAGTTTGAGGACCTCTGAATCCTGGAGTACAAGAGGCAGGCAACTGCTGCCTCCCACATTCCCAAAGATTCAAACTCAAGCCTAAGGAAGGTACTGAGACCAGTAAAAAAGGGAGCTGAGAGACTAGGAAAAGAAGGTTGGCCCTTCCACCTCGTTCGTTCGTTCATTCATTCTCCCATTCATTCAATCACTCCGCACTAGACACCAGATCCCGTGCCAGGAGCTTAGGCTTCAAAGACGAACACGAACCCGCCTTTATTCCAGGAAAATGTAAAGAAATAAGTAAAAGCCGCGGTTCCCGCGCGGGGAAGGGGCCTTAGGGCGAGGAAGGCGCGTCTTTTTCTCGATGCCAGAGAAACCAGTCCTGCCCGCCCCACCCACTCCCCCAAGATGGCGCCTGAGGCGACACCCGCCCGGCCCGCCGCGAGGAAACATTCCCATGCCTTCCTTCGGGCTACCGTCCGGGCCGGCCTGTCTCGACCCGCCAGAGACCCCGCGGAGCCCAGGGTCCCGGAGACGCTGTGGGGGGTCACCGCGGCCCTTGCCCCGCCCACATGCGGGCCCCGGTGGGCGACGACGCGCGGCAGCGCCCCGCCCCTGGGGCCCCAGGCCGCATGCCGGCGTCGGCGCTTTTTGACGCCACTGTGGGCGTGTCGGCGCGGTCCGCGACGTCGCGACGCGCCAACAATGGCGACTGCGTCAGCCTGAGCGAGGCTTCGTTTCAAGTAAATTCCTGACGTTGCTGCTGGAGCCGCAGTCGTATCAGACCCGGGCGGCGGCGGCGCCGGCGGCGGCGGCGGCGCGCCTGCGCGCTCCCGCCGCGCCCTGGACCGAGCGGCAGCGCGGAGGCCCCGCGGAGCAAGGCAGGTGGGCGGTGGCGCGGCCGAGCTCGCAGCGTCAGCGCGCGCGCGCGCGGTGGGCGGGAGGAGCGAGGGGCGGTGCGGCGGCCCAGCGGCCCCGACTTCCCGGGGACTGCTGGGGCGCCGCGGGGAGGCGGGCCGGGGGGCGGCGGAGCGCGAGAGGAGCGTGGCGGATCTCTCTTTCTCTGCTCCTCTCTGGCGTCATCTCGGCCTCCTTGCTCGCCCGCACCGTATCCCTGGGCTAGGTAGGAAACATGAGTGGCAGCAACTTGGATGGGAACGATGAGTTTGATGAGCAGTTGCGAATGCAAGAATTGTACGGAGAGACCAAGGACGGTGACACCCAGAACGATCCTGACGGAGAAACTGATGCTTTCGAGCAGCAGCCGACTGACACCCCCTACGAGTGGGACCTGGACAAGAAGGCTTGGTTCCCTAAGGTAAGAGAGTGGCACGGCACCCCTGCAGAGCGGGCCGCCTGGCCAGCCTCTCGGGACACTCCTTTCACGTTTGCTTTGCTGAGGTTCTTGGTCCTAGCCCCCGTGGATAGTGACGCTTCTTTTTGTTGTGTCTGTTGCAGAACTGATGTATTTAAAAAATGTAACTCTTAGGAGTGGTTCTTAAATGTAACTCTTAAGTCTTTTCTATGCCTTATTAATTTTGTCTCTGAAGGTCACAGTTGGTTATTACATTGATGACTGCTTTTGATTGCAAAGAGGAAAAACACCAAGAGCAAATTTAGTAGCTGTTCATATCTGGTAGCCAACGTCACTTATCCTAGGAAATTTAGACGTTTAGTGTATGTACTATGTACAAAATGCAGCTTCTCAATTTTGAAAAAGTCCCCGTTTATAGATCTTTACTGATTGAACTTTGTTTGCACCTTGCTTTACTTTCCGACTAAATTTTGTCCCTAGGCATATGTGTTTGAACCTTAGAACCACAGAGATATGATTAGAAATATGCAGAGCATAGATGGAAAAGATCTGCGTATATTTGTTTGGAGTACTTGGAAATTAAGTATTTTATTTCAGCTTGGAAGTAAAATAGCTGGTCTTAAACTTGGTTTTGTAAACTTCGTGGTAAAAGTACCCTGTTAATCTAAGTCTCTTGGGTGGAAAAAGGGATACTAATAACACACTACTTGCCTTGCAAGCCAGTCTCCATTGTGTGATTGGACTGTTATTTTAAAAATTATTTACCCAACTTTTCTTTTCCATTTTGTATTTTGTGTGTGTACTCCAATCTTTCCAAATTGTTAAAATTTACTATTTCACTTCTGTACTGGTAGCGCCAGTTTGAGTGCAGATTTGGTTTCTTTAGCCTTCTGGGTACTTTAACAATAGTCTGATAATGGATTAATGTGTAACTCTATCGTTTTATGTTATTGAAGCCCATGCCTCTTCGAACTGTGAGTTTTAAATTTTCCCCATTCCTGTGTGTGCCTAATGTTTATTGATAGCATGATATATACCTAACTACATTTCTTTTATTGTACAATAGTGCATTTCCCCTAAAAACCAGGAATATAGCTATGAGTTGGATTTGTCCTTAATTTGTTTTGATACTAGAGGATAATGTGATTTAATTTGTGATAGAGTTAAAATGAGCATTTAGTTTTATAATTGTTAACCCCATTCTTTATTCACCAAATCAGAGTTCCATTCTGTGCACTTTCTGCATACAGATATTTAATTACTTAGTGTATATACATATTTGTGCATCTATACAGTAAAAGAAAAGTGGATTCTGTGGTTAGATTTATTAGTTGACTGTTGGTTTTTGCTGTTTTATTGTTATCTGGTACTTCCTTTGTTATATATATTTGTGGCCTTCATCAAGTAGATTCTAGAGAGGTAATTTATAAATCAAACAAGTAAAAAAGGTGCCAACTTAACAATGCTTTATTAGTGTCTCAGACTTTTATGTTGATTACTTAAGTATTTTGTCTTATTTTTATCATTTTATGCACAGTTCTCTAGAAAAAGTAACCATTCATGCACTCAACACTTCAATTAAACTACAACTATTATCCGCAGAAGCACTTCTTTGTTAAGTTTTATAACTGAATATGCTGCAGTATAACACAATTTAAGCTTTTTATGGATGAAAATAATTTTGAATTTCTGTATGGGTATATCTGTTGAATTTCTTGTTTAGATCACTGAAGATTTTATTGCTACATATCAGGCCAATTATGGCTTCTCTAATGATGGCGCATCTAGTTCTACTGCAAATGTACAAGATGTCAATGCTAGGAACACAGAAGAACCTCCACAAAATAAAACCCCAGAACCCGCTGATCCCAAAAAGAGGGGAGAAAAAAGAAAGACTGAATCAGGCAAGTGGTTCTAGTTTACAAATCATGAGTGTAAAAATTTACAATGTGTGTGTGTACATACTGTAACTTTTGAATAATTATAATAGCTTTGCAGGAATAAGATGAGTTTTTTCTTGAAGGTAGTGTGAGAGTCATAGAGAATCAAGAAAAATGGACCACCTTTTTTCCAGACAGGGTTTTGAAACTAATTATCTGTTAAAAGATTCAAATTCTTTGAAAGCTGTGTAGTGATTTCAGTTAGTTTGTCTTGGTATTCTAAGGGTAAGAGAAAGATCCTAGAAGTTTCGAGAAACTGCCACATTGTCAGGATTTCATGATGTGACTCTTATCTTTTCTTCCAAGTGTTTTTATTTATTTAATTTTTATTTTTAGGATGGTTTCATGTTGAAGATGACAGAAATACAAATGTATATGTGTCCGGTATGTATACCTTTTTAAATAAATTTGGAGTAGGAAATATTTGATTTTGAAATTTTTCACAAAGTGAATTTTAGTTTTCATTTTTTCCAAAGTCCTTTTTTTAAATCATTGTGTCTTTTTTTAGTCAGCCATTTATATTAATGAATATATTTATTACAGAACCAGGAAAAATTAAGTATATAACTTTGCATGCCATCCTTTGTGCCTGCTTTAGATAACTTATGGCAGTTTGCCCTTTAGAATCAGTGAGGCCTTAAGCAAAGCATGATATTAATGTCTATCGGAATGCATAAAAAATGTGACATTTCCTTAGTTCTTTAGATATGAGACTTTTACGTACATTTAGAAAATCAACATTGCACTCACCGGAGTTGCAGATTTCCAGCTGGTAGAATGCTCAGTAACTCTAGTCTTTATTATCAATGTCTTTATAATTAAAAAAAATTTTTTTTCTAATATTGCAGGTTTGCCTCCAGACATTACAGTGGATGAATTTATACAGATTATGTCCAAGTTTGGCATTATTATGAGAGATCCTCAGACAGAAGAATTTAAGGTCAAACTTTACAAAGATAATCAAGGAAATCTTAAAGGAGATGGGCTTTGCTGTTATTTGAAAGTAAGTTATGTGATGAAATAAGTTTCTTCTACCTCCATTTATAACTCAGGTACCAGGGCTGTAATTTTTGTAGATGATAGCCAAGACCAAGAATTATTCAAAACAAGATAGGAAGAAAACTGAAATTTCAGTTGGTACCTACATGTGTTACAGTGGTAAGATTATTCACTTTTTTTTTTTTGAGTTGAAGTCTCAT
>CAUYQG010263877.1:0-11743 GCA_963574415.1 Tarsius wallacei
AAAGAGAGAGAGGCTGGGCGCGGTGGCTCACGTCTGTAATCCTAGCACTTTGGGAAGCTGAGGTGAGGGAATTGCCTGAGCCCACAGGTTCAAGACCAGCCTGGGCATATTGGTCAGACCTCATCTCTACAATAAATGAAAAAATTAGCCGGGTGTGGTGGTGTGCGCCTATAGTTCCAGCTACTTGGAAGGCTGAGGCAGAAGGATGGCCTGAGTCCAGAAGGTCGAGGCTGCGGTGGCCGGGAGCGTGCCACTGCCCTCTAGCCTGGTCGACAGAATGAAACTCTGACTCAAAAAAGAAAAAAAAAAGAGAGAGAGAGAGAAGCTTGGTATCATACCATACAACAATGCGTGCCAGAGATATTTTCAAATCTGTATATATATGCTATCTCGTTAATTTTTATTATCACATAGCTTTCCATAGTGTAACTATACCATAACTTTTAACCAATTCCATTTCATAGCCATTTAAGTTGTTTCAGATATTTTTATAATCATGTATAATCAGACATATGGTCATATATGTATATGTCTTTCCTTTATGTAAGATGTTTTGATTTCTTTTTTCTTATTTTTCTTTTTTTCTTGAGTTGGAGGCTCACTCTGTCGCCCAGGCTCTGTCACGGCTCACCACAACCTCGACCTCCTGAGCTCAGGCAATCCTTCCACCTCAGCCTTCTGAGAAGCTGGGACTACAGGCACATGCCATCACACACAGCTAATTTTTTAAATTTATTTTTGTGGAGATGAGGTCTTGCTATGTTGCCCAGGCTAGTCTAGAGCCCTGGGCTTAAGCGATCCTCCCACCTCAGCCTCCCAAAGTGCTAGGATTACAGACGTGAGCCACCACACCCATCCTCAATCATTTCTCTCCTTTTTTTTCTTTTCAGCCTCAATCATTTCTAAGCTTATCCTTAGTATACCGTCCTATACAAGTCTTTGTCTGCAGGTATGCCTTAGGACAGATTTCTAGAAGCTGAATCGATGAGTCGAAAGAGATGAACTTTTGAAATGCAACATTTGCGTGCTTAATTATCCAGGTACTGGTCGGAAAGCGTCCACCATGTATCGCTAACCTCAAACTACAGCAAAGGGAAGCTTACGAGTCGTGCGTGTCTGTCAACGATGATGCCACGAGTCTGGCATGAGCCATCTCAGCCATTCTCAGATAAAGCAGAGTCGAATGATGGAGTCCCGAAAGCCACCAAGTGTGTCCCATCAATTCACCAGGATGACCCCTAAGCCAAAGAGTTTCACTTGTGTATCATCAGCCTGTGCGCAAGGGTAGTGAGTTACTATGGCCGGCCGCACGGGCAGTGTAGACGGAGAGTCTGGACTGGAGTCAGACAGACGTGGACTTGAATCTGTCCCTCTAACTTGAAGCTGCTTCTCCCACAAGGACGCGCTCACTCGTCTCTCCCATTCCATTCTGACAGCCCACTTCCTTCCACATTATCCCCACTCTCCTCATTTAACTCTTCCCGCCTTTGCCACGGATATATTTTCCCCAACACCAACTCACAGCCCTCCCCCTGCAGGGCCTCCCCATGCCTGAAAGGGATCATTTTGCCTCTGACTGGAATGTGAAAGTTGGAACAGACCCTCACATCCACCACTGCAATGACCCAAAAAGGAAAGGAAAACTTTGTTGAACGAACAAAGACAAAATTCTCAAAAAGCTCTTGGGGAACTGTGGGTTCCAGGAGCTCCAGGGAGAGCAAGGCATCTTCCCAGGTGAGTGGAGGTGAGCCCCCATCCCCTGGAGGCAACGGCCGAGTGGGGACAGGATGGATGGACAGGTGACAACGGCCGAGTGGTGATAGGATGGATGGGTGAGTGACTGGACCTGCCATAGACCAAGGGAAATGCAGAACTTTGTGAAGATTCAGTGAGATATAGGCCGGGTGCGGCGGCTCACGCATGTAATCCCAGCACTCAGGAGGCCAAGGCGGGAAGATAGCTTGAGCCCAGGAGTTCGAGACCAGCCTGGGCAACAAAGCAAGACCTCATCTCTACAAAAACTAAAAAATTAACTGGGTCTGGTGGGGCAGACCTGCAGTCCCAGCTACTCAGGAGGCTGAGGCAGAGCGATCACCTGAGCCCAGCGGTTTATAAATTTAATCTTATAAAAGATATCAGTCTAGCGCTTTTTTCCCATCGCGCCCCTGCCCTCTGAATGTCCAAGGTCTATTTACGCTGAGTTCAACTTGCAAAATCTCAGAGCTGGGAAAAATATCTTGGGCTATCGAAGTTCAATTGTTTCAATCTAGGCTACATATTAGAATCACCTAGGGAGCTTCTAAAAATACCCATGGGGTCAGGGGACAAAGGGACATCCAGACCAGCTACAGCGGAGTCTCTGTAGGTGAGACTCGATCTCGGCACTTTTGAAAGGTCACAGGAGATTCTGGTGTGCAGCCAAAATTAGGACATACTGGCTTAGCTCAACCTACTCGTACCAGCCTGTCTTAGTCTGTTTGTGCTGCTGTAACAACATGTCTGAGACTGGGTCACTGATAAGAACAGAAATGTATTTTCTCACAGTTCCAGAGGCTGGGAAGTTCAAGAACAAGGCATGGGCATCTGGTGAGGGCGTTCCTGCTGGGCCCTCACATAGTGGGAGGCAGAACAGGGGGAGAGCCAACCCCCTCCCTCCAGCCCCCTTTACAAAGGCCCCTAATCCCAGTCACGAGGGAGAAGCCTTTATGACTGGATCACCTCTCAAAGATCCAGCCTCTTAAAATTATCATATTATTAGCCGGGCTCGGTGGCTCAGTCTGTAATCCCACGCTTTGGGAGGCTGAGGTGAGTGGATTGCCTGAGCCCGCGGGTTTGAGGCCCGCCCGGGCAACTTGGTGAGACCGCGTCTCTGCCATAAATCAAAAATTAGCCGGGCGTGGGAGCACGCACCTGTAGTTCCGGCTACTTGGAAAGCTGAGGCGGAAGGATCGCCAGAGCCCAGCGGGTCGAGGGTGCAGTGGCTGGGAGTGGCCACTGCACTCCAGCCTGGGCGACAGAGTGAGACTCCAACTCAAAAAAAAAAAAAAAATTATATTAGCAGCACCTGAATTCTGCAAGGGACACGTTCCAACCAGAGTACGTCTCTTGTCTTTTATGTGTTTATTTGTTTAAATGAACTGATCTGACATCCTTTTCACTTGCTCTGCCACAGCAACCGAGGGGATGTTGTCCATGCACCAGGTTGCCAGGAAAGGCTTGGGCACGGTTGATTAAACACACTCCCACGGAGACAGCCTTTAGAAACTCAGCCTCAGAAACAAAATGCTTTTTAAAAACTGTTTATATATTTTAATGGTAAATCGAAAAATTCATAAAATATAGGTTAAAAAATCATGCTATGATTTAGGCATACAACGTGGAATAACTAAATCAAGCTGGTTAAAGTCTCCATCAACACAAATACTTACCGTTTTTTATGGTGAGAACTTTTGAGATGTACTGCCTTAGCAATTGTTACCCAGGCGCCGCCTGTCATCCCAGCACTTTGGGGGGCTGAGGTGAGAGGATTGTCTGAGCACAGGAGTTTGAGTCCACCCTGGGCAACTTGGCAAGATCTCATCTCTACAATACATTTTTAAAACAATCAGTCAGGCGTAGTGGCGCATGCTTGTAGTTCCAGCTCCTTGGAAGGCTGAGGCGGAAGGATCGCCTGAGTCCAGCAGGTTGAGGCTGCGGTGGTTGTGAGCATGCCCCTGCACTCCAGCCTGGGCGACAGAGTGAGACTCCGACTCCAGAAAAAGAAAAATTGCAAAATGTACAATATATCGTTTACAACATTCATCATTCTGGGCAATATACTGCAAGAAACACACACGGATATGTATGCATTCCTCCTGCCTGAAATTATGTCACCTTCAACTGCTACCTTCCCTGCCCTCCACACCCAGTCTCCATTGTCGCCGTCCTCCTCTCTGCCTCCTTGAGTTTGGCTGCTTCAGCGCTCACATATGAGTGAGAACACGCCGTGTGTGTGTCTCTGTGCCTGGCCTATTTCCCTTAGGACAGTGTGACCCATGAGGGCACTTAGACTGATTCCATGACTTGGCTGTTGTGAATCGTGTTGTAATAAACACAGGGCTGCAGATGTCTCTTTAGCATACCAATTTCTTTTTCTTCTTTGAGTTGGAGTCTCACGCTGTCATCCAGGCTGGAGAGCAGTGGCATGCTCACGGCCACCACAGCCTTGACATCCTGGGCTCCGGCCATTCTTCCGCCTCCGCCTTCCATGTAGCTGGAACTACAGGCACGTGCTACCGTATCCGGCTAATTTTTTCATTTACTGTAGAGATGAGGTCTCGCCAAGTTGCCCAGACAAGCTGGTCTTGAACCCCTGGGCTCAGGCAATCCTCTCACCTCGGCCTCCCAAAGTGCTGGAATTGTAGGCGTGAGCCACTGCGCCTGGCCTAGCATACCGATTTCAAATCTTTCGGGTCAATACCCAGAATCAAGATTGCTGGATCATTGGGTAATTCTATTTCTAATCTTTGAAGCGTCTCCACACTCTTTTCCATAGTGGCTGCACTAATTTACATTTCCACCAGTGTGTACAAGAATTCTCTTTTCTCCACATCCTCGCCAACATTTTTTTTTGTTTTGTCTTGTTTTTGTCTTTCAGATGATAGCCGTTCTGACAGGCGTGAGGTAATATCTCATTGTGGTTTTCATTTCCATATTCCGAATCTAAATTAATGCATCAATCAACAAGGTTGAGCATGTTTTTACATATCTGCTGGCCATGCCTATGTCTTCTTTTGTGAAATGTCTATTCAAGTCCCCTGTCCATTTTTAAATAAGATTATTTGCTTTCTATAGAGTTGTTTGAGAAATGCATTTTTTAAAACTTCACATTTAGCACTTCAAAAAAATAAAAAAGAGAGAGAGAATAACAATTCTGTCAGAAAAAGTGGACAACTGTGTATTGACTCAGGCATACTGAAAGTAAAAACATTTCCAGCAAAGTCACATCAATAAAACTGAAACAAAAGGTCAGTTTTCCCATCTCAAAAGACTGTCTACTCCACGGGGTATCTTACCTTTCTGGAAACTCTTTGACTTTTCTCTTATCAAGACGGATCCAGCAAAACAACAGACACTGGCTTTCTGGCCTCTTAGTAGCCATAGTGACCTGGTTTATGCCCCACGAAGGTTTGTGTGATCTGAGGCAAACTGCTCAACCTCCCAAGTTGTTCAGCCTCTGAGCCTGATTTGTTTTGTTGTTATTGTTATATAAAAGGAGGAGAAAATATAAAGTTGTGGGGATGACTTAAGGCAACGCTGTAAGGCTAAAACATCTAGCCCGTAGTAAGCACTCAAATATTACACTTGTTTTTTCTTTGGGACCACTTCTTTGCACATTCCCTGGGAAGAAGATTCAAGTAAGTTGGTATGAAGCTCCCCGCCAGGACTGGAAGGGATTCACTGGGAGAGGACTAGAGGAGTGGGAACAGAGAGCACAACCGCTGGGAGAGCAAGGCTGGGCTTTTCTCTCGACGGAGAGAGAGCTGAACTCTTGAACCGACTGGACGTGATTTTCTCTGTTTGGCTTTGGCGGGACTGGCCAAGAGGCAGAGGGCGGATGGATGCTGCTGCCTACTTCCTCCCGACTGTTTTTACAGACCTGCACTTAAGAGGGCTAATTGTTGGAGTCTTCGTGCTCTTCCCCACAAGAAGAGGGCTTTTGTTCAGCGTTAAGTCAGGCCGTCTCAGAGGCAAAGCCCTCCCATGGCAGGTCAAGGCTGGGGTCCAAAAATGAAAGCAATGGCCACTTGTTCTTTGAGCTTGACCATGCTTCCTCCCTCCGAGCCCGAACGGAAGGCCCCACCCAACGGAAACACGGGCCCTCCAAGACGCACTCTAACATCCCAATAGGGAGGTGAGCTTTCTGCCAGCAATGCAGAAGACGAATACGGTGTAGACATTTCGTTTCTACTTCTGGGGAATGAATACAGCGAAGGCTGCCCTTGGTCCATCACTCAATGGCCTGAGCCATCTGTCGTACCGAGTTTGGGACTTACTGCCTTCCCAAGTCTGGGAAACCAGACTCGGGGGAGAGGGAGTCCCACCAGCCGCAGGGCTGTGCATGCAAGCCAGTGGTGTCTTGGGTGGCTTCGTTGGCACCCAGTGCCGAGAGCTGACACATTTCTCTGACGTGCTAGAGTCGCTGTCTAAGGGGATGGGCCTGGGATGACAGGATTGCGTTCTGGGGTTTCCATTTGAGTATGAACTGTTTCAGTCCTTTCTTTGGGAAATACTCATGAGGATTCGCTCTTTAAACAGGAGACCGGGACCGGGCACAGTGGCTCACACCTATCATCCCAGCACTTTGGGAGGCGGAGGTGAGAGGACTGCCTGAGCCCACAGGTTCGAGATCAGCCTGGGCAACTTGGCGAGACCTCATCTCTGCAATAAACCAAAAAATTAGCCGGGTTTAGTGGCATGTGCCTGTAGTTCCGGCTACTTGAAAGGCTCAGGCGGGAGGATCGCTGGAGCCCAGCAGGTCGAGGCTGCGGTGGCCACTGCCCTCCAGCCTGGTCGACAAAGTGAGACTCCGACTCAAAGAAAAAAAAAAAAAACCACAGGAGACGCTAAGGAGGCTTGGGTCTAGCCATGTAGACAGCGGTCTCCGAAAGCAGCCCAGAAGCACGCTGGGGCAGAAGGGAGGAGACAGGAGCCTGAAGGGGTCTCATGGAGAGTCTTTGAGGAGGGGGGAGAGTGGGCTTTCAGAAGGGGGGAGGACACTGTCTTCTCATCAGTGGGAGTAGTTGCCCATCTGACATCCTAGAGACTTAATTTTCTTTATCTTTTTTTGAGTTAGGGTCTCACTCTGTCACCCAGGCTGAAGTGCAGCAGTGCAATCACAGCTCACTGCAGCCTCCACTTTCTGGGCTCAGGTGATCCTTCTGCCTCAGCCTCCCAAGTAGCTGGGACGACAGGCATGTGGCCACCATGTCTGGCTCATTTTCTTATTATTTTAGAGACAAAGTCTCACTATGTTGCCCAGGTTGGTTTTGGACTCCTGGGCTCAAGCGGTCCTCCCGCCTCAGCCTCCCAAAGTGTAGGGATTACAGATGTGAGCCACCACACCCAGCCTCAAGCTTTTTTCCTAATGCTCACAGAGCTTCTGACATATCCTGGAGCACTGTTTTCTCTCTTACTCTTCCCAGGGAAGGAATTTTCACTGAAAAGAGTGCTGGATCGGAAGTCAAGCTGTTTCCGTCCCCACTGCGATGACATCTGAAATCACTGTCCCTCTTTGGGCCTCAGTGTCCCCTTCTGGGCAGTGGAAGAGTTGAACCAGCAAATCCTGTGGGTCCCAGCTTTAGCAACCTGAATTCCTAAGACTAAAAAGCTCCTATCACGGCGAGTTTATGCTTCTCTTTGACTGGAGCTAATGTTTTTTCTCATTCACCTCTTGCAATATGGCCTCCCGGCATTCAGCACAATCATGGGCCATAATGGGCGCTCCATAAATTAGGAACGAATGAACGAGGCTGATTGAACCTGGCTCCTCTCCTTTCCCGTTTACGTAACAGCCTCTGGGGTGCCAGAGCGTCTCCAGGTGTCCAACGTGCCTGCAACCGTAGCTGCCTTTTCAGCCTCTCACCACACCCTAATCCTCTGCGAGCTGTGGGTTTAAAAGACCAGGAATGACTTGCCAGATGTAAGCAGACCAAGGAGGGGGACGGAAACAGCTTGACTTGCAATCCATGTTCTTGACTGAACTCAGGTGTGCTCTGTGGTCCAGCCTGACCCAGAGCACCTGCTGGATGGAGCCTTTCTGGGCACCATGCCCATGCTCAGAGGCCTGGCCCAAAGTGGATTATGGTTCGAGGGAGTAGCCCAATCGGCCCAGAAAGACTGTAGTCTCTCCAGAAAGTCTTTTCCACCGGGCTCGGTGGCTCAGCCTGTCATTCCAGCACTTTGGGAGGCTGAGGCGAGTGGATTGCCTGAGTCCGCGAGTTCAAGACCCACCTGGGCAACTTGGCAAGACCTCGTCTCTACAATAAATAAAAAATTAACCGGGCATGGTAGTGCATGCCTGTAGTTCCCACTACTTGGAAGGCCAAGGCCGAAGGATTGCCGGAGCCCAGCAGGTCGAGGCTGTGGTGGCTGGGAGTGTGCCACTGCCCTCCAGCCTGGGCGACAGAGTGAGACTCCAACTCAAAAAAAAAAGAGAACAGAGCCAGATGCAAGGGCTCATGTCTGTCATTCCAACACTTTGGGAGGCCAAGACAAGAAGATTACTTGAGGCCAGGAGCTCAAGACCAGCCTGGTCCGCATGGCAAGACACTGTCTCTATCTAAAAAATTAAATATGACTGGGTTCGATGGCTCAGCCTGTAATCCCAGCACTTTGGGAGGCCGAGGCGAGTGGATTGCGTGAGCCCACAGGTTTGAGACCGCAGCCCGGGCAACTTGGCGAGACCTCATCTCTACAATAAATTAAAAATATGAGCTAGATGTGATAGCAGATGCCAGTAGTTCCGGCTACTTGGAAGGCTGAGGCAGAAGGATCGCCGGAGCCCAGCAGGTCGACACTGGGGTGGCTGTGAGCATGCCACTGCACTCCAGTCGGGACAACAGAGTGAGACTACAGCTCAAAAATAAATAAATAAATAAAAGAAAAAGGAAGAAAAGAACAGGCCCAAGAAGAACGCCACAGCCCCTGGGTGGAACATCACAGAAGCAGCGCCTCTGTTGCTGGGATTACAGTAACAGCACCCAGAGGCCAACCTGCACAGAGCCATGTACCTGCCCTTTTCAAGAAAAGAAGGGGAGTCTCCAAGGCGGTCGTGTGAGTTCATTTCCCCTTCTCATTCCTCTCTCTTTACGTGCCGTTTCTGGCTAACTTCATCCAATGACGCCTTCCAGGATTTAATAACCCAGAGGAAAGAAAGTCTTGGCCTGAGTGTCCCTCGAATCTTGGAGCTGGACAAAAGCTTCCAGCTGTAGTGTCCTGCTGCCTGGGACCGGCGGCAGCTCCGTTTCTAGCCATCACCGTGTGGTTTTGAAAGGGATCTTTTTCTTTCTTTAATGAGGCACTCTCGGATGCGCTTGTTTGCTTCACGCAGCTGTCGTGGCTGTCTTGGAACTGTAAGGGCTGGAGTCTTCCTAGTGAACCCAGTAGATGTCAGCCCTGGAGAAGTGCTGATCAGTCTTTAAATATTTTCTGCCTCTAGTTCTTAGAACAGTGATTTGCCTGTAACAGGCTGTCAACAGACACTTGCAGATCTAGACAGACTCCCCCAAGTCAGGTTGTAAAAGCCTCACTGGGATAACTAAAAGAAGCCCCTCTACGATGGGCTGTAACTGAATCTGCTGGAAAAACTAAAATAGACATTTTTCAGGGCATTCCAGTGTGACTGTTTCACCCGGCAGGACTCTCCTGAACACCTGAGAGAGACCTTGCTTTCTAGTTACTGCAAATGAGGGAAATGGGATTGAGGATATGACTGGCCTGCAGGTCAGGGTGGAAAATGAGGTGACTGCTTCTGTACCTAGGGGTGCTGGTGTGCCCTGGCCAGGCCGTCCTGGTCAGGGATATTAAGTGTTAAATATTCTGGATCACAGGAGGCCAGGAGTTCACAGAAATCAGTTCAGATACTTAAGAATTCATCTGCAAAGGAGTATCCATGTGCCCGTAGTGATGTAATCATTTATGAAAATAAATGGGGAGAAGAGACCAATTTTCCTTATAGAAGAATTACAGATAATCAACGTGAAAGGGGCGGGGCGTGGTGGCTCACATCTGTCATCCCAGCACTTTGGGAGCCTGAGGAGAGAGGATTGCCTGAGCCCTCACAGGTTCCAAACCAGCCTGGGCACCTTGGTGAGACTTCATCTCTACAACAAACCAAAAAAATGATCTGGGCATGGTGGTGCACGCCTCTGGTTTCAGCAACTTGGAAGGCTAAGGTGGAAGGATCGCCCGAGCCCAGCAGGTTGAGGCTGTGGTGGCCTTGAGTGTGCCACTTCACTCCAGCCTGGACAACAGAGTGAGACTCTGACTGAAAAAAATGAATAAATAAAATAAAAATAAACATGAGAGGAATGAGGAAATCAAAAAATCATCATCAGAACACCACAATAACACCTGCTGCGAGGAAGATACACTAATGAATGCTAAAATCTGAGGGTAAAACTTTAAGGAGAAACAGAAACTCAAAGGAGAAATATAAATATTATGTGTATATATATTATATATACTCAATGTGTGTGTATATATATATACACACACACTCAAAATGCCTCCTCCAAAATACGTGTTCCTCCAGGGAATGGTTTTAACATGTATCCACAGCTCTTAGCTCTCTGCAGGAGGCGGAGGGAGTTGTCTCCCTCTAGAATGTGACCGGGACCAAGTGACTCATTTCTAAAGACTTGAAAGCTGAAGAGGAAAAATACTAGCGGCACAGTGACAAAAATGGGCAGACATCCCCTTCCCCACATCATCAAAGTTAACATGACCCATGACAAGTCACGTGTGGTCAGGTCCCCTCCGGCAGGATGGATTGAGAAGGCCACTTCGCCTCTGTGGTGTTCTTCCCGAAACATCTACCGCTTACTCGGTAAGACAAACCCCAAGGAAGGAGCATGCTACACAGGACCTGACCAGCACGCTTCAAAAGTGTCGAGGTCACGAAAAGCAAGGGAAGACTGAGAAACCGTCACTCCCCGAAGGAGTCTAGTGGACATGACGCTTAGATGCAATGTGACATCCTGGACTGGATCCAGGAACAGGAAAGGCCGTTCGTGGAAAAGCTGATGAAACCTGAATGAGGTTCGGATTATTAACAGCATCGTACTGATGTTAACGCTTAGTTTCGAGGAGCCACCATGTTTTGGTAAGATACACGATAGAAAGCTGGGTGAAGAGGATACGGGAACTCTCTGTACTCTCTTGGCAACTCTTCTGTAAATCGAAAGTTACTTCAAAATAAAAAGTGTTTCAAAAACCATCTAGTCTAAGCTTTTCTTTTACATAAAAAATAGAAGAATCTAGGAACACCGACTTGCAAACTCCCAGATCCTATCACCAGGCACCTAACGAGGGCTTGATAAATGTGCCTTCAGTTCCATGAGCTTCGTTCTTTTTTAAATATATATTATAAAGATGTGGGGTACAATGCAGGGTTAGATATACAAACAACGATTATGCAGGTGCCCTTGTTGATGAGGTATGCCCCTCCCTCCCCTAGCAGTTTCCCACTACTGCCAATCCCTTTCTTATAGTATAATCATTGTTCAAGGTCTGCTTATGAGTGAAAACATACGGTACTCTGTTCTTTGTTTCTGTGCTAGATGACTGAGTGTGATCGACTCTAAATCCATCCAAGTTGTTGCGAAGTCCCTGTGTTTGTCCTTCTCTATGGCTGTATTATATTCCATTGTGTTTATGTACCACATTTTTTTTATCCAGTCGAGCTTTGATGGGCAACACGGTTGGTTCCATGTTTTTGCTATTGTGAACAGAGCCACAACAAACATACGTGTGCAGGTATCTTTTTTGGTAGAATGATTTGAGTTCCTCCGGGTATATTCCCAATAGGGGAATTGCTGGGTCATATGGACAGTCAATTTCTAGTTCTTTCAGAAATCGCCACAGTGTCTTCCAAAGAGGTTGTATTAGTCTGCATTCCCACCAGCAGTGTAGTAGTGTTCCTTTTTCTCCACATCCTCGCCATCATCTGTTGTTTGTTTTATTAATGATGGCTATTCTTACA
>CAUYQG010263883.1:0-20840 GCA_963574415.1 Tarsius wallacei
CGCGCGCCTGTAGTTCCAGCTACTTGGAAGGCTGAGGCGGAAGGATCGCCGGAGCCCAGCAGGTCGAGGCTGCGGTGGCCGGGAGCGGCCACTGCACTCCAGTCTGGGCGACAGAGTGAGACTCCAACTCAAAAACAAAAATAAAAATAGAAATAAAAAATTTAGATGTATGTAGTAAAAAATTTAATCTATACAAGAAAGTATAAAACACAACCCCATCTTTCCCATTTCTGTCTCTGTCAAGTGTAATTTCTTCAAATGTAATTTCTGCTATCAGTAGTAATTTTTTTGAAGTCCATATGAATATTACAGCATATGTACAAAATGTAATCATATGTGGTATAAACAATAATTACATATTCATGTACTTTTTCCATGTATGAAGTCAGGGTATACTGCTGGTGTTCTTCTAATATACTGTTTTCATAATGGCAAACGACTATACATGCATTATTATCAGCTACATAGTAGCTTTTTGTCTCATATAACCTAATTTATTTAAACGTGGCTTATAAATGAACTTTTAAATTGTTTCTAGATTATTTTAGCCAATATGTACAATCAAATAAGTAACAGTGCTATTATTGGCTAAAAGTTATACTAAAAATTAGAAATTAACTTGTCTCTAAAGAGCAAATAATATTGCCTTTTAGCATAAAAATTTAGAAATAAATACAAGGAGATTGATTAACCTATGAATTTCTTTTCTGACATTAGCATGAGTATAAGCCAAATTAAAATATGATTAAAAATGATTGAGGAGATATTCGCCAAAAGAATCATTAACCTTTATGTATAAAGAGTTCCCAGGTTCACACCACATAATCCCATTGCCTGGAGGGGAAAGGACCTGTAAAGGTGAATTGAAAGTCTGATAGTTGGACAAATTAGCCTTGTGGAGCCAAGGGAGTTGGCTGTAGGTGTATTCCTTGCTGGAAAATGTGGGTTTCTTACTGGAAGTTAAAATCAAAGGAGCATAGAAGAGGGTTGAGCTTAGGAAAGACAGGAGGGTCAATAAGCTACAAAAATTATCCCCAAAAGGTCACATATATGAGAGTAAAGCCAGAAGAAGATAATAGCTATAGAGTGTGTGCCTTGATAGTAACTGTATATATTCAATTTGCTTTAGCAAGACTCTGAAGAGAACTACTTATGTTTAAAGAAATGGGGAGGAGCAGACACATATAAGCAAATAAGCAAACCTAATAAACAAAAAGAAAGAACACAAAGCAATATGTCCCCAAAGACACAACATAGTTGAAATTACCATCTAGAAGATGATTCAGCCATTGCACAAATTTAATACAACACATTGAAATAATGAAATGCTCTTATTTTTTTACCTCTCAGTTTGTGTCTTCTCTATCACTTAACTATTGCATCAATAATTTGTATAGCAAACTATCTAAAACTTAGTGGCTTAAGAAAACAACCATTTTTTTACTTCTCCAAGTCATCTGGAAAATGGAAAGTTTTGCTCGTCAGTATTAACAGTGCTGAGTATCTCCGGTTTTGGTTGTGATTCAATCATGCTATTGGCTCATTTAAGATGCCCTTGACTGGCTCCAAGCACATGTGCATTCTTTGCTTGCACCAAGTTTGTTACTTTCTTGTTGGCCAATGCAAGCCACATGGCCAAGTCTATTGCCAATGTGGAAGGGTGTTACATTGCCATATGTAGCTACAGAGAGGGCTGAAAAATTGGAACTATTAGTACAATCAACTGCCACACATTCTCTTTGCTTCTGGAACTCTTCCCACATCTATACATTTTTCTCTCTTTTCTCACCCTCACATCAATGGCTACTCAGTCTTCAGACCTTAGCTTTACTGTCATTTCTTAGCAAAATCTTCCCTGTCGCCTAGATTGGGTAAGCACCATTGTTCTGTGCTCTTACAGTTCTATGCATATTTCCTGCCATATGACTTACTGGATTGAATACTCTGTGAGGCTGGGACCCATAGCTTGTCTTTAGAATTGCCCATATTATATTACATACATTTTTAGGGGACCTTCAGTTTAGAAAAATTGCTACAATATTTCCTAAATATATCTGTCACATTTTAATTTAAAAATTAGATAACTAAAAGTAACTTTAAATGTACTCTTTAGTTAAAGTGTCTACAAAATTATAATTGTCAAAATGTAAAACTAAAATATTAAATATAAAGTGGTTGTCAAGACATATAGATCAAATGTGATTTCACTAGGACAGAAAATTCTCTCATGATCTGTGTGAAGATTCTTTTTTCTTTCTCTTAACCTTTAACTTGAATTGTGTTGTACCTATATTAGTCATGTTAAAATGTGTGTGAAGAATTCAACTGATGTGCCTGTGATATGATAGGGGTATGTGGGTTAGAGAACAGTTGCTCTCTGTCATAGATTCCAGGAAGAATGGCACACATTGACTATGCTGGACATTATGCAATTAATGTGAAAACCTCTCCGATTATTTGTGAAAGGTTAGCTGGATTCTTTTAACAGCATCTAGGAACTCGGTCTTTCTAAAACACAGGCTTCAAACTAACTACTTGGGAGAGCAGAGCAGAGGGGAAAGAACTGGATTCTTTCCCCCCCACTTCATCACAGAACTCATGGTGAAAACTAACTCTTCCTGTCTTTGAAAGAGACATTAAAACCATCATATACAACACAAATAGAAAATTGGGTAATTTAAGTTAACTATAAAGTTGTACTGCTTGAGACAAAGACCAATAAACTCAAAACACACTGAAAGGAGTTTGCACAATTTCTCTTCTAGAGGATCTTAGAAACTGGGTAATTTGTTTATTTTAATATGGTCAGGAGTTTTTGAATCTTAAGGCCAGAAAAATACCTTTCCAGAGCAATATACTACCATTTTTGAGTACTTTGGTTTTACCATTTTTCAAGATTTCCCAGTCTTTGAGGTTAAAGAAATGCTGTAAAATGTAGCTGGTATGTGTTTTAATCCAGCATGGTAAGGCAGTAGGCACAGAAATAATTGTCATAAAGAAAGAAGTTAATACTCACAGATCCCCAGGAACAGAAGCATACCACTCCATGCAGGGCCACATAGGAAAGCACCAGGGTAGATCAGGAGACAGAATAAGGAGAGAGAGAGCATGGCCCAGAGACTTTATTGGAAGTTTTTGTGGAAAGGAATGAGTGAGACAAGGGTAGGTGCTCTGAGTAAACTTAGAACTGGATAGTAAGGGGAATATTTTCTATCTCTATGAATAAGCCAGTTCTAGGAAAGGCAGTCTTTACAGGATCAAAGACCTAAAGACCAAAGCATCAAGAATACAGATGTAAGAAAATATAGTCAATATAGAAGAAATTTAAAAATCAGATTCAAAAGTTATATAGGAAATAATGGGTTAAAACAATTTTAAACTTGTATCTTTTAAAAATCATTGAATGATTCTTAACATATAATTCATTTAGAATGTTGATAAGAAGAAATGTGAATCATCTAATTCAAAATATTAGTATAACTTAGAATTTGTTCTATATGTGTGTTAGGCAAGTTTTCATGTACCCACCATTTTGTATGCCAATAAGAATACTAGCAGTAATATCTTACCATGAAATAATTTTCCTTCTGGGACTTTGACATTCTGGGGCATCCTCTGTACTTCCCTTATATCATTAAGATTAATGATTATTCTTTTCTCAATTTTTGATGAAAGAAATATTTTATTAGATAAATCTCTTCAGGAAGACCCTACTATAAGATATAATGGTTTTCAGAGGCAATGTGTTATCACTGTTATTCAGTCACTAAACTAACTAGGAAATTTTAAGACATTCGACTTCTATCTCAGTTTACTCTTCTGTGATAATGAAGATAGTAATTTCATCTCTAACATCATGTTATTCTACTGTGCTGTTCTTAGACCAGGCCTGGAGTTTTAAGTTTTAGCTTTGGGTTCCACATTTCAAGCTATCTGTTTAACAGAGTGATTTTTCTATCTATATCCCAGTCCTAGTGTTGAGCCTCTGACAGTAACTTTGAACAATACAACTTCACCATCACCCTCACCCCCCCAAAGCCAGAGTGAATTGGACAAATAAAAAGTGATTCCTCACATCCAAACTGGGCCATTTCAGGATAAAAAAGGAGTTCAATCAAGATCGTACAAGGAATAGTGTAGAGCAAATGTTTATTGTGGAGATTAGACTAGCAGGACATGGAAGTCTTCAGGCACTGGAAGACCATCATACTAAAAGTAAGATTAAAATTTTTCTATTTCTCTTATGGCATGGACACTTGGGGTTTTGATCAGGAATTGGTTGCCTGTTCCAATTTCCATAAGGGTATTTCCTGCATTTTCTAAGGTTCTTATAGTTTGAGGTTTTATGTCTAGGTCTTTGATCCATTTAGAGCTGATTTTTGTGTATGGTGATAGGTAGGGGTTCTGTTTTAATCTTCTGCATATGGTCAGCCAGTTTTCCCAGCATCATTTACTGAATAGGTCCTCCTCTCCCTAGTGCTTGATGGTGGAGGCTTCGTCAAAGATGAGTTAGTTGAGAAATTGAGGTTTTGCTTCTGGAATCTCTATCCTGTTCGATTGGTCTATATGCCTGTTCTTGTACCAATATCAGTTTGGTTTGGTTATTGTAGCTTTACAATAAAGTTTAAAGTCTGGGAATGTGATACTTCTTACTTGGTTTTTTTTTCTTTTGCTGAGGATTGTTTTGGCTTTTTGTGGTCATTTATGTTTCCATATGAATTCTTGTATTGTCAATTCCAGGTCTGATAGACAAGTGGGGCCTGATCAAACTGACAAGCTTCTGCAAAGCCACAGAAACCAACAAGAGAGTGGGGAGACAGCTCACAGACTGAGAAAAAATATTTGCCAATTGTATATCTGATAAAAGCCTAACATCTAGGATCTACAAGGAACTCAAATGTGCTGAAAAGAAAAAAAACAAACAGCCCCATTACAAAGTGGGCAAAAAAATATGAATAGATATTTTTCAAAAAAAGACATACAAGCAGCCAACAGATATATGAAAAAATGCTCAGCCTCACTAATCATCATAGAACTGCCAATTAAAACCACTCTGAGATATCACTTAACTCCAGTCAGGATGGCCATCACCAATAACTCAAAAAACAATAGATGCTGGAGAGGATTTGGGGAAAAGGGAACACTTCTACACTATTGGTGAGAGTGTAAACTAGTATAACCACAGTGGAAAACAGTTTAGCTATTCCTAAAAGATCTAAAAATCAACCTTCCATACGACCCCGCAATAGAGATTTCATAGAGGAACTCAAATCACTCTATGAAAAGGATATCTGCATACGCATGTTTATTACGGCATTATTCACAATAGCAAAAACATGGAACCAAACTTTCTGCCCGTCGAAAGAGGACTAGATTAAAAAAAATGTGGTACATACACATGATAGAATATTACACAGCCATAAGGACAAAATTATGAACTTTGCAGCAACTTGGATGGATTTAAAGTCTAAAATACTGAGTGATCTATCACAGAAGCAAAGAAAAGTGTTCCACATGTTCTCACTCATAAGTGGACCTTGAACAATTATCATAATACTCTAAGAAAGGGATTGGCAGTAGTAGGAAACTGCCTGGGGAGGGAGGAGGTGGAATTTGCAGTAGTGGGAAACCTCACGGAGGGTACACATCTTACCAACAAGGTGATGTTGAACATGAACATTCGTATACCTAACCCTGAATTGTACCTCACATATTTAAAATAAAAAATTAAAAAAAAAATTTCTGTATGTCTCAGGTGTTGGCCTTGAATATATAGCTAATAACCACAGAGAGGTAGATTTTTGACTCATACAAGAAAGAATCTTCTGACTGCCCCACAGTGGTTTGTGAGTTCCTGACATACACTGGAGTTAGTCAGTCCGGGGATAGATGTTCTTTTGGCAGAGAAATTATATAGATCAAAATTGCAGTATATGGTTTGACTATAAGAATTAAGTCTTAGCTGGGCTTGATGCCTCACGCCTGTAATCCCAGCACTTTGGGAGGCAGAGGTGAGAGGATTCCATGAGCGCAGGAATTCAAGACCAGCCTGAGCAACTTGGTGAGACCTCATCTCTATAATAAATTTAAAAATTAGCTTGGTGTGATGGCTCATGGCTGTAGCTGCAGCTACTTGAAAGGCTGAGGCAGAAGGATCACCTGAGTCCAACAGGTGAGGCTGCGGTGGCCATAAGTATACCATTACATTCCAGCCTGGGCAACAGGGTGAGACTCCACCTCAAAAAAAAAAAAAAAAAAAAAAATTAAGTCTTATTTCAACTTATTCAATACATTAATATTTCGATAACAATGATGCATTCCAGTATGGACCTATTACAGCATTACATATTTCATTATATCAATTAACAGTTGAGAATATATGGTCTTCTAATGTTACTTAATTATAGCATACTCGTAGGCCTCATCTTCCCTGCTAGATTATGAATTCCAGATTTTTATAACCCTGCTTTTGTATCTTGACAGAAATACGCTAAATAAATGTTGCTTGAATTGAAATAGTTACAGACATCTTTGGCAAAGCTTTAGAAAACTACCTCACAATTTAAAAAGTAATTTTTCCAACTGATACTGGAACTCTCATTATTTCACCCTCCTTTGTATTTCCTTAGGGAGCACAATCTCTGTTAATAAAATCATCCTCTTTCAAGTAAGTTGCTTGCTCCAAGTAGTTGACACACTTCCGTCTTGGTCTATTGAACAATATTACAATAGTCAATTAGCCCCAAAAGCAAAGTTTTTAACTGCATGTTTTTCTCTTGGGCCTTTCAGAGTAAAGATAAGAGTCATTTAAGTTCAATTTTGTTTTCATTAACTCTTTTTAATTGTAAAAAACCCTGCTATGGCATTAAAGATGAGTCCTGGATGTGCTGTGTATACTCTAAATGGAGGTGTAAATAATTGCCTTGAATGTTTGTAGATAGTCTCCATGCATAAAAACATGGCCTTGCTATAACATGATTTGTGTGAATTACTATATAAAAATAAATTGAGTTTTTAAAGCAATGAGATACAATTTTTGTCATAATTTTTGCTCATTAAATGCTTGGATTGAATCTTATACAACTCTCCTCTGGTCCTGGCTTTGTAAAGAATAATTTAAAATTTATTTTTAATTACAAAGACAATCTCTGAATACTATATTACCATTTTAAACTATTAAATCATGAAGATAATCCAAAGTATGCATACACTTAAGAATCCCAGTCTCTTCTCTAAAGTTAACCACTTTATCAGTATTATTTGCTATATAACTTTAGAGTCATACATACATATGAACAAATGTTTTGTATTTATTTGAATAAATGTTAAATATATTTTTCTATAAGTTTATTTTCTACAATTCTTGGGGATTTTTTCCATATTTCAATATGATATTATTGTGTTACTTTTTACTTCTAGTTTATTTAGCCATCCTTATGGATAAAATTTCAACTTGTTCCTTTTTTTAGTCTATGATATTTTCTCCCTTTTACACATATGTACATAATAATGTAGGATAGGTAGCTACTAGATTTCTGAGTGCACACTCTAAATATTAATAGAGACAGCCAATGTGGCTATATTAATTAAACTTCCATCATTAGAGTATGAGTGCACTTTTTTTTTTTTAGTTGGAGTCTCACTTTCACCCAGGCTGTAGTGCCACCTCAGCTTCACCCTCCTGGGCTCAGGCAATTCTTCCGCCTCAGCTTTCCAAGTAGAATCACAGGCGTGTGCTACCATGCCCAGCTTATTTTATTGTAGAGACCTGGTTTATTGTAGAGACCAGGTCTTACCAAGTTGCCCAGGCTGGTCTCGAACCCCTGAGCTCAGGCAATCCTCTTGCCTTGGCCTCCCAAAGTGCTGGGATTACAAGCTTGAGCCACCATGCCCAGCTGAGTGTACTCTTTCTCCTATACACTTAGAGATATTTGATGAAGGCTAAGTTTATCATTTTTGTGATTCCAAAAGCAAAAATTACAATTATTTAATTCACATTTTTCTTTTGTTTATCTACTAACAATAGTTTGCCTATCTACCGCCCACCTTTTTGACTGAGTATATTTTTGACTGGAAATATTTACTTTGTCCATTTAACATATCTTCTCCTTTATTTTTGTCATGTATCTTCTAACTTTATTTAAGATATATTTAGCCATGTATAAGTTTTCAATTTAGATAGAGATAAAATTACAAACCTTATTCTTCATAACTTTATACTTAATGTTTTTTTTTTTTTTTTTGAAGCCTTTCCTGGTATAAACAGGCTTTCAAAGGTATAAACAAATTGACTTGTATTTCAATTTAATATTTCTTTCTTTTCTAAATTTATGGTGTAGGTGTTGAATTGTGGAGAGTTTATTTTTATAAATTGTGTGATGGTCTAACTTTTTTTTTTCCAAATGGGTAGCTAGGTTATCAAACAATTTTGACTGAGTAGTCTTTATCTTACTCATTGATGCAAAATGTTATTTTTATTATGTATTAAATTCAAATACACAAATATATACCCAAACTTCTATTCTGTTCCACTGATATGTTTGTCTGATATTTACCAAAACGAAATTATTTTGTAAATTTTATCATTTTACAACTTGTTTTAAATTTTAGTAGAGCAAATTCTTTTTCATTTTTCTCTTTAAAAACTTTTTGTCTCAGATTGAGCATTTATTGTCCTTGGATAATATTGAAAATTAATTTGTCAACTTCTGTTAAAAAATATTTGGATGCTTATTGAGTTTGCATGAAGAAAAACTGGTGTCCTTAAAATATCAAATATTTTTCCAAGACATGTCCTAGCTCTTCATTTATATTGTGACAGTGTCCTTCAATTGAGCTTTATATTCTTGAATCTTTTTTTAGATGTATTACAATGAGTTTCTCAAACATAGATTTTGTTACTACTTTAAATAAATTCATTTTAATAATATATTTAGTAATTATTATTTTTTTACTATATAGGAACCTAACCAATTTTATTTTAATCCTGAAGTCAGTTACTTGGCTGATGTCTTGCATTAACTGTATTTTGTTTATTACACCATTGTCTTGAATTTGTTAAATAGAGTATAATACTAAAAAAAGAATAAACCCTGTGTGGGTTTTGTTTGTTTTGGTCTTATTGCATTGGCATATATCATGGTGTCATGTGCCATCTTCTTGAGAGCTTCTGAGTTTAGAATAGGGTCTTTAGTAACCCGTTTCCTTTAGCTTCGAGTCTTAACTGAACTTCTAGAAGTTACTTGACATTGGCACATACATTCTCTGCTCTAAAACAGTTTTCATATCTGTTTCTGAAGGTCTGGTAGTACTTGCCAGTAATAAATTGTATTTTCATGCATGATTTTTGGGTGAGTTTATCTGCTTTATTTTCCACAGTGAGTACATTGTTTATACTTTATACAATAAATTTTATCTTCTGTGTTTTTGTAAAAATTATTTTAGATAAAATTTCTAATTTATTGTTATAAAGATGTAAATGATACTTAGATTTATAAAATAATCTGTTATATTTAGGTTTCTCTTTTAATTCCTAAATTGTCTCTTTTTATTTTTTTGTTACTCAAATTTGCTGAAGCTTTATTGTAGTATCTACCTATGAACTAGAGTTGGCTTGTATTCCATGAGGCCATCGCAACAGTTTTCCTTGTTTCTTTTCTTTTCCTCTCTTTGACCCAATAAACTTTTACATTCCTCACCTTCTTTTTATCCTCTCTTATTTTTTCTTCTTTCTGTGTGAAAATTAAGGCCAATAACTTCCAAAATGTTCTTCTTCCCCACTTTAAAAACGATTCCTAGCATATTTCTAGGGTTAAATATATAGTGGCTTATAAATAAAGTGTACAATTTTCCTCGTAGTTTCTAGAACTTTTTTCAAAATTAACGTGTTGTTTCTTAATTGTTCCAAGTGAATAAAAATAATTAGGATTCTTAATTTAATTATCCTCCAAATGGATAGTTAAATTCTAATTCTTCCATTGTTTCCTGTCTTATCTCTCTGTGCTGATTATTTTCATTTATTTCAAATAAATGGCTTCTTATCTTGTATTTCAGTATCTCTAGTTAATATTGTCTTATTTTTCTGTTGGAATTTAACCAACAAAATGGTTTAGCTAGGATGTGGAGCTATCTTGCAAGCTGCCTACCACAGTACTTTTTTTGATTCTTATAAACCCCAGACATCTTGTTGTGTTACCAATATTGAAATAACAATTTAGAAGTAACAATTTGCCTTAGAGAAAATGCCATTGATAAAATCTCACCATTAAAACACATGTTAAATTTCTTCTGCAACTCAAATCAACTAACAGGTACAACTTTTTTCTTTTCTTTTTATATGAGAAGTTTTTAAAATATGCTGCACATTTCTCAGTTTCTACTTTTAAGACTTACATGATAAGGAAAAAATGTGGTTTATTATTTATAAATTCTTGCAGCAATGTTTAAAGTTTTTAAAAATGTTTTAATAATGGAATGTATATTCACATTCTAAAATTGTTGGCATTGTGCACATTTTAATAAGGGACAATTTTAATACATTTACTTTTTTACTTTCCTAATGCAAAGGATATTTTTTTAATATGATAATGAAATTATCAAAACACACTTAACACAGTCAAATATTTAAATATTTGTAGAGGTTAAAATAACACACTAATTTTATTTCAAGCTTTAAAATTTCATAAAAGAACTATTAATATTACACAATCTCGCAAAAAATAGCACCTCTGTGAGGAGCTTTTTTTTTCTTTTTGGTAAAATAATATGTAAAAATGTTTTGGGACATTTAACCCTAGGTTTGCTTTATACATTTAAGCATATTTACTTCATTTAAAATTCCTTATTATCTTTTTTTCATAATACAGTTCTAGCATATCTTTTCTTCAATACCATAATAATCTAAAGGATATTTGAATAATAAAGCCAAATTTGTAAGTCAATAGATTCTTTCTGGAATCATAATTAATTTCTTTAATTTTCTATTGATTGATATTTGCCTAGTTCTATAATAGTTTTTTATGTTAAGATGATTCTCTTCTCATAATTCTCTTTAGGTTGTGTTGTTATTTTTGGTCAAAGAACTTGGAGCTACTCATTGGTTCCCAGAACTTTTCCTTTCTGGGCTCTCTGAGGAGGCCTTATGTCTTTTGCTAACTCATATCATCCCTCCATCAACAATAAAAATAAGGAATAAATGACAATTTCCATTCTATTAGCATATAATCAGCAATTCTTAGATTTTTTTCTTGGTAACTATCAGGATTACATATATCCTCAGTGTGAGAAATACTATGACCAACGTCAGACTGCCTTTGGGGAGGTAAACAGTGAGTGAGAGATGGAAATATATGGAGAGCTGTTCAAACTTGTACAAACAGAATAGGAACTTGTTATATTGACAAAATAATAAAATGCATAAAATCTAGCAGAGATAATTTAATATTAGAATATTTCAGAAACACACTGGCTAGACTGTAATGGCAAATATAAAAGGTGCATTCCTAGCTAATCAAGTGCCCAAAGGAATTATTCCTGGTCTTTTTTTTTTTTTTCCATCATCTAACTCCTTTAAAGACTGAACACTGTTGCCTTAGCAACTGAAGAAAAATATATATTGGACACATCTGTTGTTTATCCCGTATCACTTCAAAATACAATTTGGTTATGCTGGCATGCAAAGTGATCCTTAATTTAATGAATATACACAATTTTCACAGACTTGCTATAAAAAGTCTATTTAAGTTAGTTTTCAAGATTATAGATTGTTAGGGGTGGAAAATAAATATCCACTGTTAATGGAATATATTAACATAATAACTGCCTGATTAAAATTGAGATGTATATATAGTGAAATTTGACCCAGAAAGATAGTACATTCACACTTACTTCCCACATTCAGTCAATGACATCAATAAAACATTCAAAGGGATGCATTAGAATATAGTTAGTTACTTTAATTATTTATCAAGCTTCATGCCATGTACGTTAATGACCCAATTAATATATTATACAACTCTATTCTTCTTTAGAGCTAAGTAGACCTAATCATGCAAAGTCACATTAAAATCTTACCTAATATATTTATCTTACAGGGGAAGGAAGCGGAAATATTAGGGGTCTTACTTAAATGAAGTCACAGACTAATTATCCTCAGATAGGTGGATTGTATATATCTTACTCATAACATTACAAAAAGAAAAGGGAGATTTAGAAAGGTGATAAATTTTTTCCAACATTACAAATCTATCACAAGTTATTGCTTGCATTTTAATCCAGGAACTCTGCCCTTAATCTTTCATTCTTTCCAGCATCTATCCATTTTGAGAAGCTTTATTTTTTTATTTTTTGAGTTGGAGTCTTACTCTGTTGCCCAGGCTGCAGTGTGCTGGCATACTCACAGCTACCGTAGCCTCAACCTGCTGATCTCAGGTAATCCTTCCACCTCAGCCTTCTAAGTAGCTGGAACTACAAGTGCACACCACCACACTCAGCTAATTTTCTTTTTTTAATTTATTGCAGAGACAAGTTCTCACCAAGTTACCCAGGCTGGTCTCAAACCCCTGGATGCAGGAAATCCTCTCAACATGCTGGGGTTACAGGTGTGACTCACCATGCCTGGCTCAAGCTTGTTTTTTTTAAATGGAGTAGCTAGTTCAATTCTATTAATTGTAATTTCAGATATATTTTATATTAAACACATTGCAATACTGTTTCTCTATTTGTTGCATTTGTCTCTTTTTTTCTCCTTTCTGGACTTTTCTTCATTTGAATTTTTAACCTTGGAAGTTTATACACTTTCAATATTTCTTTAGTTATTGTCTTAGAAATTACAACAAATATTCTTTACTTATCAAAATTTAATATGTTTTAGTACTTATGCTCCATCACCAGAGAAATAGATTTGTTTCTATTGTTTGTTTCTTCAACTGGCTCTTTTATTTTTTTATTTTTTTATTTTTTATGAGTCTGGGTCTCACCCCATTACCCAGGCTGAAGTGCAGTGGTGCACAATCATGGCTCACTGCAGTCTCAAACTTCTGGGCTGAAAGGATTCTCCTCAGCCTTCTAAGTAGCTGGGACTACAGGCCCGTGCCAGCATACACGGCTAATTTTGTTGTTGTTGTTGAGAGGTCTCACTATGTTGCCTGGGCTGGTCGTGAACTCATGGGCACAAGTAACCCTCCTGCTTTGGTCTCCCAAAGTGCTGGGATTATAGGTATGAACCACATGCCCAGCTTGTTGCTGCTGCTGATTGTCGATCAGAATGTCTTATTTCTTCACAGGTCTGATTACTTTTCACTGCAGGCCAGCTATTGTATTTGAAAATTATTTAGAGGAATAACTTGAGGCCTAGGGTGGTGCTAGCCTCCTTCAGATAGGGCTTTTTGCTTGTTCTGCCTGAAATTTGTAGTTACTGGACCACCTGGGAATCTCTTTTTTCCAATTTTAATGTTGAGGTAAGTCAAAGTTGGGATGCAATCAATCCCTCTGAGGTCTGGTAGATACTTAATTTGAAACCCTTCAGCTCCTAACCCTTGCAGAAGAGTTTAGAAACAAATTCATGGCCTGCTTTGGACTCAAGTTTGTCTCCCTAGCTTCACAAGCATGCTCAGCCTTTCAGCAGCCATACTGTCTCTGGAATAATTCAACTCCAAAGGGAAAGTGGTCTCAAATGCCTGACTTACATCTCTGACTTACATTTTTATTGTCTCTGAAATCTTGGCTCAACAATTCTACATGGTCTCATTAACTCTCTATTTTCCATAAGCTTACGTATATAATTTTTTAAAATGGATTTTTCTAGTTGTCCTCAATGGAGATGTCAGTCTGAATTATCAAGTCCATGAGTAAAGGAGGCCTCTTTTGTAATTCAATATTACCCCAAATAAAAAGATTTTTTTTCCTGAAGCATATGTAGTAAATAAATAGATATTTCCATGTACGTATTATTCAGGCACCTTTTCTCTGAAATTGTATATTGGTAACAAAATAAAAAAATCACTGAACAATTGGCCAAGTTTAAAAGTACTATTCAAAATATTTTTTGTGGCTATTGCAATTGGGATTGTGTTTTTTATTTAGTTCTCAGCCTGCTTATTATTGATGTATAGAAATGAAATTTTTTGTGTGTGTTGATTTTGTATCCTAAGACTTTACTGAAGTCATTTATCAGTGTAAGGAGGTTTTTGACAGACTCTCTAGGAGTTTCTAGGTATAGAATCATATGGTCCACAAAGAGGGATAACTTAACTTCCTCTTTTCTTGTTTGAATACTCCTGATTTCTTTCTCCTGCTAGTTAGGACTTCCAGTACTATGTTGAATAAGGGGAATGCTTCCAGCTTCTGTCCATTTAGTATGATGTTGGTTGCATGTTTGTCATAGATGGTTATTGTTATTTTGAGGAATGTTCCCTCAATGCCTAGATGTTTGAGGGTTTTTATCAAGACTGGATGCTGGATTTTATCAAATGCTTTTTTTTTTTTTTTTTTTTGCATCTAATGACATAATCATGTGGTTCT
This sequence comes from Tarsius wallacei, assembly GCA_963574415.1. NCBI lineage: Eukaryota > Metazoa > Chordata > Mammalia > Primates > Tarsiidae > Tarsius > Tarsius wallacei. The sequence goes on from CAUYQG010263883.1 coordinate 14,521, forward strand.
TGGTTTACGTATTTATGTATATGAACCGGCCTTGCATCCCGGGAATGAAGTCCACCTGGTATTGATGGATGATCCTTAAAATGTGTTGTTGGATGTGATTTGCTAGAATCTTGTTGAGAATTTTTGCATCTATGAGGGGGCTCCCCCCAAAAAAAACTGGAATTTATTTATTAAAAAACTGTGTTTATTTTTTCATGCTTAAACTTCAGCCACCCTCAAAACACTCACTGTTTGATGCAATATACCTATCAAGATGCTTTTCCACCACTGAAAATAGTTTTTGAATTCATCATTTTGATGTCTTTAAGTTGTGTGTGTGTGTGTGTGTGTGTGTGTGTGTGGTTTCACTTCTTCCACATTGGCAAAACATTTTACTTTGAGAACTTTTTTCATCAGGGAGACAAAAAAAAAGTTTTTCAGGGTGAAATTGGGTGAATAGGGAGGGTGGGACATTGAGGTCACTTTTTTTTTGCTCAAACTACTGAACATTCAGTGCAGGGTAGGTAGGTGTGCTCTTAAATTATCCCTCATGAAATGAGCAAAGGCATTGAAAGACCCTCCAAAAAATCTTTTGTTTCACTGGAGCTGAACACAACCTCTCACAACAGCATTAACAGGTTCACTGATGCCAGTGGGTTCCTGGAACACATATGTAGCAGGGGGAAGTCTGTACTACAAGAGGCCTTCCCTCCAAAAGATACTTCTGTTTTGGGGGGAGGTTCCTCCTTTATATGTTCTTCAAATAAATTTGTTTGTAGTTTTCTTTGCTTGTTAGGTCTTTGCCATTTTTGGTATCAGGATGATTTGACTTCATAGAATGAACTAGGGAGAATTCTTCCCTTCTGAGTTGCCTGTATTACTTTGAATAGAATTATTTGTCTACAATTCAGCTGAGAAACTATCTGGCCCAGTGCTTTTTTTTTTTCAGGGAGGTTTCTCATAACTGAGTCAATTTACTAGATTGTTATTGATCTGTTTAGAGTTTCAATTTTTTCTTGTTTCAGTCTTGGGAGTTTATGTGATGCTGAAAATTTCTCTATTTCCTCTAGATTTTCTAGTTTATTTGCCTATAGATATTCATAATAATCTCTGATAATCTTTTTAGTTTATTCAGGGCCAGTTGTGACATCAACTTTTTCATTTCTATTTGGATTCTCTCTCTCTCTCTCTCTCTCTCGTCAATCTGGCCAGGCATCTGTCAATCTTATTTGTCTTTGTAAAGAAACAGCTTTGTGTCTCATTGATCCTTTCTATGATGTTTTTGGATTCTATTTCATTCAACTGTGACTTTATCTTACTAATTGGAATTTTTCTACTTAATTTAGGCTTGGATTGTTCGTGACTATCCAAGTGAACTGTATAAAGAAAATGTTGTATATATACATGATGGAATGTTACACAACCATAAAGAAGAACAAAATCATGACCTTTGAAGCAACATGGATGCAGCTGGAGACCATAATACTAAGTGAACCATCACAGAAATAAACATCTGAATACTGCATGTTCTTACTCATAAGCAGGCTCCGATCACTGGTCACATGAGCACAAAGGTGGGAGCAACAGATACTGGACACTGCTAAATGAGGAAGGAAGGGAGTAGGGATGAGGGGCACACAACCACACACTGGGTACCAGGTCCACTATCACAGGGAGAGAGTGCCCACTAGAAGTTCAAGCCTCACTTACATGTAATTCAGTTATGTAGTAAATCCTCACATGTACCCCAAAACTCTAAAATAAAATAAAATAATAAAAAATAAAAATGCCATTCAAAATTGATTCTGGTTTTGACATGTATGCATTTAAAAATATGGTTTCAGCCGGGCTCGGTGGCTCAGCCTGTAATCCTGTGTTTTGGGAGGCTGAGGTGAGAGACAGTGGCTTAAACTAGATAGTGGCTGTGAGTAGGAGTGGACATATTTGAGATTTTTAAAATTAGGGAATATGTTAGTTAATTTCATGTTTTCATGTCTCTCCTTAGAACACTTTTTCCTGTTCTTGGATGGTAATATTTTTTCTACTCTTCATGACTTTATGAAGCCATTTGCAAGGTTCCAAGGATGAGGTGGTTCATCATGATTTTGAATGTGCACAGCATTTTATTTATACTTGCATTATGGCACTTTCTGTATAATTTGACTACTCAAGGTTACATTCGTGTTCTTCACTATGAAGGAGTTGCTCAAGGAAAATATCAATAGCTTAATGATTGCATATCAGTGTTGTCTGGCATAATGGCTGGCACAAAATAAGTGTTCAATAGGTGCCCTCTAAATGAGAATTTTATGTATTTGTAAATGTTTGCTATTCTGGCTTTTTTCTCTTCGAATATTTAAATTAGTAAGGCTTATCTCTTCTTGGAAGAAAAGAGTATTGTAGATAGACAATGCACTATAAATTTATATTTAGAAAAATGCTTATGTTACATTTTTACAAGAGAGTAGTGAAGCTTAATATATTATTAAATCAAAAGTGAGCATTAAAAATCATTTACTGCAGTAGTGATGAAGCTAGACTGATTCTGTATGGCTTTAGAACACAAACTTTATTTACATGTAGAGCTATTTTGTGAAACAACTGAATGGAAGAATTGTAAACTATGGATAAACATGCATTTGTCTCCAAAATCAAGATAGAGGTTTTACGTAGTATATATTTTCATGCTCAAATAGTTAGAAAAGCTGATTTTGGCACAAACTTAATGTAATATTATTTTTAACTCAGATTTTATATTTTTACATTATTAATAAAAAGTTTTTATCTGCATAACACATACACAGAGTTTTATAATAAAATGTATTCACATTTTACTTTACAGTTTTATACATATATGTCATATAAAAGATATATTATGTATATATGTAATTTTTTCTTATTTTCTTTTATTTGAGTTTCGTCTTTCTCTTTGCCTCAAATAGATCTTACTATCTTTAATTTCATAAACTACATACTGAATTATGCTATGATTTTTCTTTTCTTACAAAAGACTTTTTTTTAAAGACACTGACCAAATTATTCTTCAATCAGAATTGGGATATAAGACTTTAAGCTGTAAATACAGCTTTCATGCCTCATTCCAGAACTCATTTGTTCTGAAAGTTGGACTGACTTGAATAATGCATTATTGCAAGTAAGAAAATCTTCACTCATTGATTTAAATTGCCTATGAGCTCTCCTGCTTGCTTGTTTATTTGTTTATTTGATTTATAGTTTCTGGAGGACCCATCAAGATTCCCATAAAGATTTACCCAATGAAATTGACCAAAATAAGTTGTTTAATACAGGCACCTATGGTCGTCTGTTACCCAGGCTCTTTTCTTGATCTCTGAGGTGATTTTTAATGTATGGTAATATAATTTTTGTTTTCTTTCAGTTTCTGATTTATTTCTGCCTTCTACAGATCTGAATTGGTTTTGTCTTATACTATGTAAGTATACTGCAATAGCAGATGGTATTTGGGTCTGTCTTTACTCTGTGTTGTATGTTTACAGGACTTGGAAAAATCTCCTGTGACTGTCATCTACTTCTTTGTAACCGGATCATGGAAACGATTTTAGTCTGGCCTTACTTGTGTGTCTGAAATTGTCTTTGTTTGAGGATCTAACTTTTTTTTTTTTTTTTTTGAGTTGGAGTCTCACTCTGTCACACAGACTGGAGTGCAGTGGCCGGGAGCTGCCACTGCAGCCTCAACCTGCTGGGCTCCAGTGATCCTTCCGCCTCAGCCTTCCGAGTAGCTGGAACTACAGGCGTGTGCCACCACACCCAGCTAATTTTTGATTTATTGTAGAGATGAGGTCTCGCCAAGTTGCCTAGGCAGGACTTGAACCCGCGGGCTCAGGCAATCCACTCACCTCGGCCTCCCAAAGCGCTGGGATTACAGGCTGAGCCACCGAGTCCAGCGAGGAACTAACTTTTTGTGCCTTCATACTGCTCTGTCATACTTAGGAAACATTTTAAAGCTGAACGATCTCATATTCCTTGTAAGTAGTGTTACTTTTTGCTATTTTTATTTCAAAATATTGTCACTCTGGTTGGAATTATAGTCAAGACTATAATCATTTTCTTGTCTTTAGGTACTGATATAATGACTAATCTTTTCTGATAACTTTTACTGATATTGGCTCTCCAAAACTCAGGGTACATGTTTCCATGTGTCAGCAGACATCACCATCATAAATGGACTTTTGTCAGAGTATCAACTGGTTAGATCAGGACATCCAGAGACCTTTAGTCCAGAAACAGATGACTCCATAAGAACAGGCTGCTATGCCAAGTCTTGGCAATAAAGAATTAATTTTGTAAGATTGACCTTGCCTAATATAAGGGACATTTAATTATAGGTCATTATATTTTCATATGTACATATTATAAAATATTTTTTTCCTTGGCCTATTTCTAACTCTGAGATTAACAGGCCACACTTGTGCAAAGTGAAATATAAAGTCTCTGTGAACAGTGCCTTGACTCAACTAATATCTCAGAATTTGAAAACAAAGAGTCTTATGGCAAAAATCTTAAAATAGTTTGAAATCTAATGATCATCGTCAGAACTTAAAAATAGTTTTTTATAATGAATGACTGTATATTGATGAGCTTTGTCTTCAAAACTAATCAGAAAATAGTCAAATATAAAAAAATACTTTTCATGGCAATGCAGCTTATTGGCATAGGTTCAGTAACATTCTATCCTTCTTTTCACATCGGAATTAAACCTGAATAAACTCAAATTTGTACAGGACCAATTCCAGAAATGCCACATTTAAAAGTAAAACTTATTATAGAAAGAGACTGGAAGTTACTAGGGGCTGCCGGGATAAGGGAAGGCGTTATTGCTTAATGGATACAGAATTTCTGAATGGGGTAATTTCAAAAATATTTTGAAAATAGATCCTGGTGATTGTCGCACAACATCGTGCATGTAATTATTGCCATTGAATTGTACCCTTAAAAACTCATAGAAGCAGGAGAGTAGATAGTAGTCTTTGGAGTCTTAGGAAGTAGGGAATTGAATTCAATGGATAAATTTCAGTCTCGCAAGATGAACAAGTTCTGGAAATCTGATGCATGATATTGTGCCTATAGTTAACTATACTGTATTGAACACTTAAAAATTTGTTAAGGGTCTAGTTCTCGGGCCGAGCACAGTGGCTCACACCCGTAATCCCAGCACTTTGGGATGCCAAGGTAAGAGGATTGCCTGAGCTCAGGAGATCAATACCAGCCTGGGCAACATGGCAAGACCTTATCTCTACAATAAATAAAAAAATTAGCCAGGGGTGGTGGCATGTGCCTGTAGTCTCAGCTATTTGGAAGGCTAAGGAGGAAGGATCACCTGAACCCTGGAGGTTGAAGCTGTGGTAGCCATGAGTGTGCGTGCTAGCGCAGTCCAGCCTCTGATTAAAAAAAAAGAGGCTAGATCTCATGCTAAATATTCTTACAACAATTTGAAAAACGGCAAATTGTACAGTATCTCCATTTCATCATAATGAAAATTATTGAAAATGCAAAAGCTTCTGCAAAGCCAAAGAAACCATCAAGAGAGCAGGGAGACAGCCCACAGACTGGGAAAAAGTATTTGCCAACTCCATGTCTGACAAAGGCCTAACATCTTGGATCTACAAGGAACTCAAATGTGCTGAAAAGAAAAAACAAACAACCCCATTATAAAGTGGGCAAAAGATATGAACAGACACTTCTCAAAGGAAGACATCCGAGCAGCCAACAGACTCATGAAGAAATGTTCAACCTCACTAATCACCAAGGAGATGCAAATTAAAACTACACTGAGATACCACCTAACTCCAGTCAAAATGGCAATTATCAATCACTCAAAAAATAACAGATGCTGGAGAGGATGTGGTGAAAAGGGAACACTACTACACTGTTGGTGGGAGTGTAAACTAGTGCAACCTCTGTGGAAAGCAGTGTGGCGATTCCTAAAAGCTTTAAATATTGACCTCCCATATGATCCTGCAATCCCCCTACTGGGAATATACCCTGAAGAACTCAAATCACTCTATAAAAAAAGATACCTGCACACAAATGTTTATCACAGCATTGTTCATAGCAAGAACCTGGAACCAACCATGCTGTCCATCAAAAGAGGACTGGATTAAAAAAATGTGGTACATATACACAATGGAATACTATGCAGCCATAAAAAAAGAACAAAATCATGAATTTCGCAGTAACCTGGACGGAACTAGAGTCTATAATACTGAGTGATCTCTCACAGAAACAAAGATCTGAGTATCACATGTTCTCACTCATATAGTGGACCTTGAACATCTATCATAATACTATAAGAAAAGGACTGA
>CAUYQG010263887.1:0-11035 GCA_963574415.1 Tarsius wallacei
CTGGAGTGCAGTGGCCGCTCCCGACCACCGCAGCCTCGACCCGCTGGGCTCCGGCGATCCTTCCGCCTCAGCCTTCCAAGTAGCTGGAACTACAGGCGTGTGCTACCATGCCCAGCTAATTTTTTGATTTATTGTAGAGATGAGGTCTCGCCAAGTTGCCCAGGCGGGTCACGAACCCGCGGACTCAGGCAATCCACTCAACTCACCTCAGCCTCCCAAAGCGCGGGATTACAGGCTGAGCCACCCAACCCGGCTGTAGACCAGCTTCTTATGAACTTCTTCCCGGTCTCCACATTACAACCTCCAGGTATACTAATCTAAATCTTGCTACTCTTCTGTCCCCACCTTCAAATGAAATAATTTCATAATCTTTTCTGTGTGTGTGTTGGAATCTCACTCTGTCGCCCAGACTGGAGTGCAGTGGCATGCTCCCAGCCACCACAGCCTCGACCTGCTGGGCTCCAGCGATCCTTCCGCCTCAACCTTCTGAGTAGTTGGAACTATAGGCGCATGCTACCACACCTGGCTCATTTTTGATTTATTGTAGAGACAAGGCCTCGCCAAGTTGCCCAGGCGGGTCTCGAACCCGCGGGCTCAGGCAGTCCACCACCTCGGCATCCCAAAGTGCTGGGATTACAGGCTGAGCCACCGAGCCCGGCAATTTCATAATCTTAACCAACCTGCTTCTCTCTCCTAGAAGGGACTTGCCACCCCCACCCCTTACTAATGCCAATTTTACTCAGTTTATAGAAGGATCTGAAAGCATGGATCTGGTATTTATCATGTAGGTTATGCTACCACAACTTTGGCTGAAAGTATAGAAAGTGCTTATCTTCCAGGAGCAACCTCATCTAAGGAAGCAGAATTCATAGCATTGATTAAAGCCTGTCAATTGACAGAAGACATAACACTAATATTTATATAGCTAGCAGATATGCTTTCAGAGTGGCTCGTGACTTTGGAATGCTATGGAAATGAAGAGGATTTCTGACTGCTTTTATTCAGTCCATAAGAAATGGACACCTTGTTTCAGTATTATTGGAAGTCATGCTATTGTCAAAATCATTATTCATTATCAAGATTCAGGTACTCCAGGAAGCAAGGGAAATAAATTAGGAGACAGAGAAAAGGGCTGCCCTAAGTGTATCTGAGCAAGAAAATCAACCCATTTTAGCTTTGAAGGATGCACTTTATTTTGATATAAAATTAGCTCAATCCCAAACTTCAAACACAGAACAAGAAAATTGGGGGAAAATGGGAACATACTCCTCCAAGACTGAACTAAGATATGAATCTACCCATCCTTTCAACCAAACTACACTTATCTTTCTTAACTTATGTGTATAATTTAACTCACTGGAGCCCCAGTAAGATGATCATGTGGGAAAATCTTCTCCAACTGTTGTGAATAGAATATACATGCATCTTTGATGTGATTCTTTTGTTTCCATCATAAAGGGACAAGCTGACTAACTGACCAAAAGAATCACACCAAAGATGTGTGGCCTAATAGAACTAGAGATATGGAGTAGACACCCAAGAAACGGTGCATCCAAGCCATTGTATTATAAAATACTGCTTGGCATGCCACTGAAAGGATACAGCAACTGGGTTACGTGTTGGCTAGCTTGGAATAAGGTTGGCTATCTCTGAATAAGATGTGGCACAGATCTATGGCCATGGTTACCCCCAGGAAGATTAGGACGATACTTTTTGGATCATGACTGGGCACAAGGTTAAATAGTTTATACATTTTTAAAGCCCACAAACCATCCTCATTTCCAATCTCATTGGGTTTGTTCTATATTCCATTCGTATAATCATTTAGCTTCTGTCATGAGTGGGTGTAGAGGACATCATTTGGCATGTAAAAGCCCTACCAATTACACAAAAATAGTGCTCAATGATAGCTGCATGGGTATCTCATGATTAAACCATGAAGCTGTTCTTATGAGAAAGGCTACATTATAGAGCCATGTGCTTTCAGACATACAGCAACCCAAGAAGGAACCTGAACTATCATAAAAAGAGTGTTGTGTTTATATCCCAGATAAATCAGATGCCAGCACTCAATGAGGGTCAGCTAAGGGAATGCTGAGAGTCAGGATGAGGAAAAAAAGTCTGGCCTCCAGTCCCCAAGGGTATCAGCATAGCCTTCGCCATTAATATCACCATTGTAGTTCTTTGTGGAAATAAATAAAGACCACTCACACGAAAACATTTATTCAGGACTTGCTAAAGCAAGGGAATTAGCCAGCACGGGAAGTTGTCGGGGCCTTCCTAGACACAGGGCGTCCTGTGTACTATAGTCTGAATGTTTGTGCATCCCCCCAATTCATATATTGAACTCTTCACCCCCACAGTGATGGTATTAGGAGGTGGGCCTTTGGGAGATAATTAGGTCACGAGGGTGAGCCCTGGTAGGTAGGAGCCGTGCCCTCATTAAAGAGGCTCAAGGGAACATGTCCTCTCCTTCCACCATGTGAGGACACATGAGGGTACCAGCTATGAACCAGTACCTGGGCCTTCACAAGACAGCAAATCTGTTGACACCTTGACCTTGGATTCCACAACGTCCAGAATTATGAGAAATAAATTTCTGTGTATAAATCACCCAGCATATGGCATTTTGTCATGAGTCTGAAAAGACTAAGATACTACGTCATTGGTTTGGGGAGCAAGTTTTACTTTTTCTGGTTGGTCCTGAGTTGGAAGCAGGGGCAAAGATTAGGGCGATTAGCCAGTTGCTAATTAGGTCCTGACTGTTTCACGCTGGTTGTTGCAGAGGTTAGAGTTCGGGTGTCATACATGGCCTTTGTCCATTTGTAGATTCAGTTACTCATCATTAAAGACTATACAAAAATGAAAAATAGTTATAAATGTGTCAAAGGATCATAAAAGACGTCCTACAGAAAGTAGGATATGAAAGAGGTTTTGAAATCGACCATATCCAGGCTGAGTGGAGTTCTGGGCATATGTTAGAATATGCAAAAACAGTTTGTAGTGATAAATATACACACAGAGAGACACATATATACCATAAGGAAAAAGAAAACTATGTGAATTTTGAATCTGAAAATTGTGTAAGTGCCCTTGTATTCTGAGAAAATTGGAAATGTGAGAATTCAAATCTCTGATATTATTGTTTAAAGAAAAGATTTTTATTTCTTTATATAATATACAAGTTGTAAATATTTGTTTTTTTCTGCTCTGTGATCAGATCACTGTGTCACAGGGCAGAAGAAGCATCTATTTTGAAACCAGAAAGACCTGTGTTAGAATCCTTACTTCTGAACTTCTACTCATATGATCCTCAACAACTTACTTCATCTTTCAACTTAACTCATCTCAGAGAGACAAACAGAGACAGAGACAGAGGGGGAAAAAAAACACACACACACACACCTATACCTACTAGAGACTCTGAGATTTCTGATGAGTTAAAATGTGAGGAAAGGCAGTAAATCTGCTGCTGGTGCCTCTTCCCCTGACCACAGCGGGATCCAGCATCCTCAGCTTTCCTGAACGGTGGTTAATTCTCTCTGTGTGGCCTTTTTCCCCAACCCCTTCAGTGTGGTTCCTTACTGTTGGTTCTTCTTGGTTCCCAGAGGATGGCGCTAAACTGCTCAGGCAGATGAAGCTAATTTACACCTGGGGCCCATATACTACACAGGTGAATGCTGAGTGCTCGGCCCCCTTCAGGCAAGGACTTTCCTGAGAGAGTGTTTAGCAGTCTTGCGACTATGGTCCCCACCACAATGTGACTGCACAGTGGAATCACTGGGGTCTATCTCAGTCAACCCAGGTTGTCATAACAAGATAACACAGACTGGTTAACTTAAACAACAGAATTTGTGTCTTATGGTTCTGGAGCTGGGAAGTCCAAGATCAAAGTGGCAGTCAGTAGATTTGGCATCTGGCGAGGGCTCGCTCACTTTCTGGTTTGCAGGCAGCTGGCTTCTTGCTAAGCCCTCACATGAACACAAAAGAGAAAACTCTCTCTTCCTTTTCTTGCAAGGACACTAATCCCATCCTAGGGGCTCCACCCTCATGACCTCATCTAGATCTACTCACTTCCCCACATCCAATTGGCATCGCATTTTGGATCAGGGCTTCAACATATGAATTTTGAGGGACACAGACATTCAGTCCACTGCAGGGCCCCAGTGCCAAGGCAATGAAATTAAGGTCCTGGAGGTGGAGCCCAGGTGTCTGTAATTACTAGCAACCTCCCACTGCCTTCCCCAGTGGAGAGGTTGCTTATTCCAAGCACGTGTGCAGAACAAAACCCGAGAGGCAGGTTGGCAGCCGCATAAACCAAATGCATACCAGAGAAGAGTTTGCAGCAGCAGAGAATACCTTTTGCACAAGAGGAGAGCACACAACAGATGCTGAGGGCATGCACTTGGCAAGGGCTTTGCTCCATTAACACAGTCAACTGCATGAGGCTTACTCAATTCTCGCTTTTAACCAAAGCTCAGAGAACTCATGTGAGGAGGGTCTTGTGGAGCCCGGACTTGAACTCAGGTCTGATTCTTAAACCTCCCTCTAAATCTCCTGTGTTTTTTGCTTCAGAAAAAAACAGACAAAACCATTGAGTGGATAGACACCTGATTTATCCCCCTCCCCCACTCCGAGAAGCTCTTCCTTTCAGACAAGCCAAATCCAAAGGGGCACGCCTGTCTTGGTTTCCCCTCTGGGAACACCCTGGTGTCAGCTTGATCCATTGAAGGCTAGGCAGTCCCACGCCTCACTTACAGCTTCCTCGTCGGGGAAGTCTGCCCAGTCTGAACAGAAAGCGCTCCTTATCCCAAGGCTAAACAGACATAAACATAACTTTTCGCCCTTCAGCTGTGAAAAAGAGAGACCTAGAGGGAATTTGAACATCACTAGACCCCGTCCTTCAGGGTGAGGAGACTGAATGAAGCCCAGCAAGGCTGGGTGCCTTCCACAAGACCACACAGGCAATATCGGGGAAAGTCAGCACTAGCATTTAGTTTCCAGCCTGCATTGCCATTTGAACGTCTCTGGGCAGCCATCCTCATGGATCTTAGCAGACATTTTTCTTTCCTTCAACAACTTGCCTTAAGCCTGTCAAGTGGTCTAGCCCAGGGAGTGTCTCACAGCGACAGCAGGTGCAGTCTGTGAGATGTCTACAAGAACGGATGCCTCACCTCTTTAAGACTGCCCCAAAACACATAACAAAGGAGGAGAGCAGTTCTGGTTTCCCTTAACATCCATATTCCTTTCTAGTGAAGGCCTGGCACTGGAATCAGTTTTTGGCACCCTCAAGTCAGGGGCTTTCATTTCTGTGTCATCAAATGGTGATGGAGAAACACCCATGCATGGGGCAGGACAAGGACTTGGGAAGGTTATGGGCTCTGAAGTCAGAAGGGCTTGTGTGACTTCTTGTTTTATTATTTAAAATTTCTTTGACCTCTCGCATATTACTTTATCTCTATTTCTAAGCTTGGATATGTTTGGTGGCAATTAAGTGAGCTAGATCCTTGTATAAACTAAGTGCTCATAAATCTATTTTCTCTCTTAAAAAAACTCTTAGAGCTGAGAGGTGTTAAAGTGTCTGCTCATAAATCTTTGTTCTGTCTTTTAAAAAATCTTAGAACTGAGAGGTGTTAAATCTTCTATCTTTAAAAAAAATCTAAATACATCAAAAAACATTGGTTACCCAGTAGAGAAAAATGAATGTTTATAGGAAAATTAACGGGATGATTTTTATTGTTTATTGTTTTTTACTTCCTGAATTTTGAAGCATGTGAATGTACTTCCTGATACAGTACTTAAATGTTATCTTTCATACAAGAGAAGCAGAAAATAATCATCTATTTGGTGTTGATCATCTTGGATAAGAAGACCTACCCAGCAGAGAAGAGGGGCTAATGTGTTTACTCAGTAAGTAACAAATCTCTGGTTTAACTCCTTGCATCTGCCTGTGGTGTAAACAGACCTCCCAAATGGCTCTGCCAGAAAGGGAACCGTGGATGCATTGCTTCCACAGTGTCCCATGATGGGGTCAGCATTACTGAAGACTATGATTCTTCATGATACTTTAAAAAGAATAATATTTTATATTATAGAAGTGTTATGTAAAATGTTTTAAAATAATCTTTTAAAAAAGTGGACTAGCAAGAAAATATGGAAAATCTTTCAAGGTACCAATTCTCCCCTGCAAAAGGGAAAAATAAAGTGTGGATAACACAAGACAAGAAAATGAATGTAGAAAGGTAAATAAGTGAAGGTGACAACACTCCTGTGGGAATCCACCATCCCCACTGTGCTTCCATCATAAAGGTTGGAAGATCAAGTCTGAAGAACTCATGAAGGGGAAAGTTGGCTGGAATATTCCTGTACAGACCCAAGAGACCAACAGTGACTGAACTATGAAAAAATAAAAATAAAAATTTCCCCCAAATGGAGACTGCAGGGAAATTTTGTTTTCTCAGCATTGGCTTTGGGTTAAAGGGTTAAAGTGGCCATCCCTGGATATTCTAAACTAGAAGCTGGAGTGTCAGAATTGACTTTGCATTTTGTTGCCAAAATAAACAGAGTGCATTCTAATTTTGTTTCGTTCAGTAGTCCCCTTGGCTCTGATAAAAGTAAAGTAAAATCCTCCAAGGAAGAAAACAATTTAAGCAGAGGTTCCAAATAATCTATATAAATATTGTATTAAATAACATGATGTCACAGAAGATTAGTAAGTAAAATCACCAAAGACACCAGGAAATAAATGACTATGATCAAGTGTCAATAGCAGCAACAAACAGAAGAATCAGACCCTTAAAAACTACAGATATTGGAATTATTTGACATAGAATATGTCATGAGACTGATTCTCTCTGCATATGCTCTATTTTCTTGTGCTCTGGTTTGGAGAAATGTACCTAGGAAGAAAGCTAGGGTGAATGTATACCTCTTCTCATGTGCTTTTTACCCCTCGAGGATGATAGCTCTGACTTGGTCATTTTCCAGTGTCTGCAAGTTATTGTCTTATATAGTTTATCCAGTTTTTGTAGTAGCTTAGAGCAAGTGAGTTAGTTTGATACCAGGGATTCCACATGGTCATAACCAGATATCCTCTTTGCTATTGCCAACAGAACATGGCTTATTGCTGCATTTATTCGTGTCTTCTTTATTTTCCTTTAGTAATGTTTTCTCATAGATTTCTTCCACATCTTTTATGCATCTACTCTTAAGAATTTTAATTCCACGCTATTGCAAATGGTATTATGTTTTAAAATGTTCTTTTTCAGATTTCTTTTTGTTAGTATGTAGATGTGCAATTGAATGTCACATATTGTATTCGGTATTATGTTGTAATTATTCCTTTATTCACACAAGAATACTCTGTAAGAAATCACCCAGAGTTCAGGGTCAATGGTTTAGTCTTGCAGGAGGTTGTGATATTTGGAGTTGGCTTGGGCTGTGTACTTTTAGGTATCAGCAGACCATGTCTCTTCCGCCCACAGAGATATATTCCTCCCTGAAAGGGACCTGCTCTCCCCTATCCAGGGTGGAAAAGTTGCTGTATCCTTGTATTTGTATATATTTAGATTTAGTAGGTACTGCTAAGCAGTTTTTTCAAAGTAATTGTTCCACATATATGCCTCCCTAGGTGAGAAAGAGATTCCCAGTTCCTTCATATTTTTGACAATATTTGGTATTGCCATTTTGCAAAATGTTTGGCCATAATACTAGGTGTGTGCTTATATCTCATTGGGGTTTTAATTTGTATTGCGGAATAATGATATTGAGCACTGTCTTATATGCTCCTTAGCCACTTATGAAGAATCTGTCCAAAGACTTTAGCTAATTTTTGTATAAGGATGTCTGAGTCCTTTGTAGGAGTTTTTATTCTCTACGTAATAATTATTTTGTAAGTATATTGAGGAAGATAGCTCAATGCAGATTGCTCTTTTGCTCTCTGAATACTGTTTGACTAGTCAGACGTTCTTAATTTTAATGCCTAATTTATCAATATTTTCCTTGGTGATTAGGAATTTAAGTATCCAATTTAAGCAAATTTTGCCTGCTGCCTAAATATTCCTGCATATTTCCTTCTAGAAGCTTTATGGGTTTACCGTTCCTATTCAGATATATGACCCATCAAGAATTAGTTTTTGTTCTTGGTGTAGGTCCACATGTGTTGTTTCCCACATAAATATCGAATTGACCCACTCGAAGGGGCCATAATTTCTCCCCAGCACTGCCTCATCGCCTCTGCCGTTAGCGAGGTGACTGTGCATGAGAGCATCTGTTATTGGGCTCTTGGGGTATACATAGATCTGTTCTGAGGATCTATTTTCCCTCCTTGCACTAATATTCCACTGTTTTAATTACTCATAAGTCATTAGAAGTCTTGGTATATTGTCGTGTAAGTCTCCAGCTTGGTTTTTCTTGGTTGTTCTTATTCTTCTTTTTTATTTTTCATATAAATTTTCAATCAGAATAAAGTTTGGACCAGGCCTGGTGGCTCATGCCTGTAATCCCAACGTTTTGGGAGATGGAAGCAAGAGGACTGCCCAAGCCCAGGGGCTTGAGACCAGCCTGGGCAACTTGGCGAGACCTCGTTCCTACAATAAATCAAAAAATTAGCCAGGCGTGGTGGTGCACACCGGTGGTTTAGCTGCTTGGAAGGCTGAGGCAGAAGGACTGCCTGAGCCCCGCAGATTGAGGCTGCGATAGCCACGTGCATTGAGCATGCCACCGCACTCCAGCCTAGGCGACAGGATGAGACTCTGATTGAAAAAAAAAAGAATTTTGTTAGAATTGCATTGAATTTATAAATCAGTATGGGTGAGAATTGATGATATTTCATACTGAGTCTTTGAATACACGAAACGTTGCTTATTGCTCCATTTGTCTTCTTTATTTTCCTTTAGTAATTTTTTTATAGATCTTTTCCACATCTTTTATGACCTTTACTCTTAAGAATTTTAATTCCATGCTACTGCAAATGGTATTATGTTTTAAAATGTTCTTTTCAGATTTCTTTTGGTTAGTATATAGATGTGCGATTGAATGCTACACATTGTATTCAGTATCACGTTGTAATTATTGGTTATTCACACAAGAATACTCTGTAAGAAATCACCCAAAGTTCAGGGTCAATGGTTTAGCCCTGCAGGACGCTGTGAGATTTGGAATCTGAGAGTTTGTTGGGATATCTCTACTCCACACGTCTGATTCTGGGAGAGCAACCGGGTGGGCAGACACTACTTGTTGTTTGGGGGGTAGAAAGCTCCCAGAGAACTGAGTAGAAGCACACGAAGCCCTGAAGGCCTGAGTGGGCTCTCGTTCTGCCCACAGTCCTTGGGCAAAGCAGGCCACAGCCATGCTCAGCATCAGTGAGGCAGGTGGGTCTGTCTGCTCCTTCCAGGGAGGTGGGCAGAAGAAGCGCACATCTGCTGGAGTCTAATTTACATAACTGCTCAATTCACTTATTAACTCAAATAATCGACATGCACATCCTCTGGATTCTCTGAATGCACAGCTGTTTCGTCTTCAAGCAGGGACATTTCTATTTCTCCCTTATGAATCCTCGTGCTTTCCACTCTGCTTTTCCCCTTGTCGTACCCTCCAGGACCACACAACTGTGGAATGCAAGTGCATACCTGCTCCTACGCCTCAACTCAGAGGCAAACCTCTCAATATTTCACCCATAGGTATAGTTTTTGTTGTAGGTCTGTTGTTGATTGTAAATGAGCGCTGAATTGTGTTACATGCCTTTCTGTATTCTTTGAGATGAACATATGTTTTATTGTCTTTTTTCTATGAATGTGGTGAGCTATGTTGACTGTTTTCTTAGTGTCATCACAGACTCAAATATCTGGAATAAGCCCAACTTCATTGTTACAGATTATGCTTTTAAGATGATATTATTAGATTCAGCTTGTGAAGATTTTGCATAAGATTTTTGCAATGACGTGATCATTAATTCCTGATATGGGTCACTGCGTCTTTTCTTTCTCATTCACCTCTCTCTTCCTCTCTTGACTTATCACCATCATTCTTCAGTTTAAGAACAAATTGACTTCAATTTATTTTTCTAATTTTTACGTTTTCTTTTTTGTAATTTTCTTCTCTTGTCGTCAGTATTTTATTCTTTTTTCTTTTGTGTTCCATTCACTGTGTTTCTCCTACTTTTGAGACGATTGAGATTCTGTCTCTGCTGGGCGCCCTGAACTTCAATTCACACACATCTCCCTGTCCCAGCAAACCTGCTAAAAGCTTGAAGCATATTGCCTTCTGTTCAGACTCTATGCCTCAAGGTTAAAATGTACAAATGCCACAAGGGTGAAATGCCACTGCAAATTCGTGTCTTGGATGTGTTTTCCTTATCGCTAGAATTTTGATCACTCAAACCCTGGATGTCTTGGTGGCCCTTCACTGCTTTGAACAGATTTAAAAAACAACCTCAAATTATCTAGTTTTTTTGTTGTTCTTAATATGAGGATTAATCTGAGCAAGCTACTTGTCAAAGCCAAAAGAGAATCTCTGTTACAGTTTGACAAGGCTCTTAGGACTGCTGCTTAGAAAAACCAAGATGGACACGGCTGTTACAGTTGAGAAAGAGTATAATATCACAAAACAGCTGAGTGAGGTGAACTAGAGGTATTTCTTAAATTCGCTTCCCTGAGAACTTAGAAGCTAGAGGTTTTTTTGTTGTTGTTGTTTTTTGTTTTTTTGTTTTTGAGTTGGAGTCTCACTCTGTCGCCCAGACTGGAGCACAGTGGCCGCTCCCGGCCACCGCAGCCTCGACCTGCTGGGCTCCGGCGACCCTTCCGCCTCCGCCTTCCAAATAGCTGGAACTACAGGCGCGCGCTACCACGCCCGGCTATTTTTTTGATTTATTGCAGAGATGAGGTCTCGCTTGCCCAGGCGGGTCTCGAACCCGCGGGCTCAGGCAACCCACTCACCTCGGCCTCCCAAGGCGCGGGATTACAGGCTGAGCCACTGAGCCTGGCTATTTTAAAATTTTAATATATGCAAACCCAAATGGTTGCTATTGCTTATTGTG